>JBBPJL010000824.1:0-13230 GCA_038088675.1 Xanthoconium separans | reverse complement strand
TTCGCCTTTCCTTGACAGACAGGGACCACATTACCTCTAGGCTCTGGCAGAAGCTTTACTATTTACATAGTACTCTGGGAGTACCATCATCGTCATCCTCATCATAGGACATCATCAGGAGTCGCCATACTCTCGCTTATGGCCAACCCTTGTTCCTCTAGATGTCTCGGTCATAGACAGTCTAGCAAGACCAACCCTGAAGACAGACACCCGTTCCTAGCCAAATCCCAGAACCCTCCGCCTTCCCCTCGTTATCCCACTTCTCGCCGGTTGCAGGAGCATGACTTGTCATGACCCGGGCTGATCCTCAGCCTCTGTACAGCCATATGGAACTCCGTCCGTATATGGCACTAGATGTGTCTCAGATCATCAGTGGATTCTCATGCTGATCCTTATCTCCCCGAGACAGTGGATCCCCTTTGATCCTATTCTTAGTTCTTGATGGGATCCCGTTCTAGATCTCCCATCACATATACTGTATCGCCCAATGCACTCTATAGCCATATAGGGCACATTTCATCTTTTGATCCTCATTGATCCCATTGATCCCCTTCCACTCTTCATGACAACGGGACTCCTTTTGATTCTCTTCATTCCTTCCCGTTGTGGGAAGACTGTTTGATTCTTCATGGATCACCCTTTGCCCTGATGGTCCATGCACCATTCAGGATAGTATATATAGAGGTACCTTTGTTCGTTGGTATCTCTAAGCTAGTTTTATGCCAGAATACCTGCCTGTATTCATACTGCACTTCGGTGCCTCTATTACTTGCAATCCTATTCTTGCTCACTGGTGTACTGGTGAAGGGATCCCTCTTGAGTCTCGTCCACTCTCGACATTGCCTTCATTTCACAACCATCGTCTTCCGGCTCTTCAAGGCATTAGCTTGCGCTTGTACCCTCTAGACTCCTCGTCAGTCTTGCATACCCGTGCTTGACCTCCTCTACAAGTAGGATGGTACTCAGCTGGGCCAGTTGGCTCACAGTACATTAGGTTGTATCACTGCTCACTTCATCTCTCCTCTCATAAACAAAGGTTGCGACTAACTTCGCTAGGGCATCAGCTTGCAGTAAGCAAAACAACTAGGACTTGTCTTCTTCTCATGATGGGACTCTTTCCCATCCGATGTCTTTCATTTCCTCACATATGACAATGTACAGCCACTTGAGATATCCACCCAAGTATGGTAACCCATTTTGCTCCACTCACTGACTGTTCTGCTCTTCTGGACAGCAGAGACTCTTTTCTTCTGATACCTTTCCAATTCCTTCCCAATTGCCTTCCGATCCTTTCTGCTCTGCTAGTGGAACACTTACTATTCCTTTATGACCCAATGGTCTGTGCTCCATTCTTCATTGTATAAATAGTCCAAGCATTGTACTAGTAACCTTAAGCTAGTTCTACACAATCATATCGTGTTAACTGGTGTTCCATAAGCTTGAAGACTCTGCCTTCTTGCTTGTGCTTTCTTTCTCTCTCCTGCAAAGAACTAGGACTTCATGTCACTACAAGAGGACCCCTCTATTCATAAGGGTTGAGTGCAACATCATCGACTTTGCTTTGCTTAAGTCTTTGAGTTATCAAACAGGCACCCTACTATTGTTCTATCTCTTCCTCCACAACTGTATCAACTCCAGTTGTCACAGAAAGCATAACAGTGGGCTTTCTCATTGTGTTCCATCCACTTCCAGATATCCTCAGATGAGGCTGTGGTGGCTGGACCCATTCTACAGGATGCTCCAGACATAGTAGCCATCTTTCCAGTAGACAATCTGGATATGGGTTGTGTTGCAAGAGGAGGCATTGCTGGATTGGGGTCTGTTCCAAGTGCAACCACAAGGACCTTCTCCATTCAAAGCTTTCCCATAATCTGAACCTTCCATACTTGATAATGGTCTGGTGTGGTAAGGATCAGACATGAGGTGGTGTCACTGGAAGCAGATGCCACCATCATGCAGGTGAGGTGATAGCCAAAGTAGCTGAGTAAGCGAGAACACTTGTTTGGATCAAACAGGGATGCTGGAACTGTCCAGATAAGCATCGAAAAAATGCATAGAGGGAGTGTGGGTTGTCTGTCAGGGATCCAAGTTACTAAAGAATGCTAGCAGGGCTCATAACCTGTGAAAACTAAGTAGGGGTAGGAGGTGCCCAACTCAGCTGCTGCCCAAGAGGGTGGAAATGACTGTATTCACCTAAGTAGGGGTAGGAAGTTCCCAACTACACAGATTAGCTGAAGTAATAAGTAAAATACTGTTACACTTGATGTGAGTGTAGCTCAGACTAGGGTCAAGGGTTTGAGAGCTAGAGGTCCTAGACGATGTTCATCATAGGGTCAAGGGTTCAGGATACCCAAAGGACTAGAGACTAGAGAGACAAAGGGTCCACGCACACAGCAACAGACAGCTAGAGGACTAGAGCTAGAGCATCCACTCAAGAAGTAGGACAAGGACTTAGGAAGATGAAACCAGAGGAGAGCAAAGGATATATACTGGGAGCCCAAGCTGAGGAATCAGCGAAGGGATGCCAGGGTCTATATACTGTTACAAGGTCCTATGACTAAGCAGAGATAGAAAGTCGTAGAACATCATAGAAGGGTCATGTGACACTTAGTCATCATGAATGAGAACTGTGTCATCAAGTGATGTGTTAGGCTGGAATGTTCTAGATGGAAGGGGAAGGAACGATGATGAAGCAAGTGACAATAAGTACCAAGTTGTGGGAGGGATGAGTCATCATTGGAAAGGGAAAGATAAGTCTGAATATGTAGGGAAAAAGAAAGGGGAAAATGGGAAATCGTAACAAATACTCACCTTAGCCACTGCCCAAGAGGGTGGAAACAACTGAGGGGAGTCATGGGAAAAGGACAGACTTTATAGTAGTTTGGAGGCATGCTCATATAGCCCTGACAGTATCCAATGCTAGAGTAAACAATAGGATACAAGGTATATTATGTACAGTGAGTCCAAGTGAGTCTGGTGCAAGTCTGGTATGAGTCTGGTATCTGGATGTCAATCCAATCTGGTGTCCTACCAGATTGGATGGAAATGAGAGGCAGATAAGGATAGGATGAGGTCAGATTAAGTGATCATAGATAGTAGAGCTTTGAACAGCTTGGATGAGTCAGTTTTGACACCTCCATGGTCCCTTCGACCTGGGACAGTTTAATTTACATAAAACTGGACAGTAAGTGGACCACCCAACCTCAGCTATCAACCCAAACACAAACCTTGTTCCCATTGCCATCATGGATCTCCAGATTTTCAGTCATGTTACAAATCACCTTGAGGATGGTTGTCTTACCAGCATTTGTGCAGCCAATGATAAGGATCCTGAAACAGCTGAATTTCTCTCAGAGGTTCTCAAAATCAGTTGTGTTTATGTTTTCAGTCAACATTCTGGAGAGTGTTTGGGTGAAGAGCAGCACAAAAGGGCTGAGAGTCAGAGAGGTGGTGGAAGCGAGGAGGAAGGCTCAATGGGTAGATCCACAATCGATCATCGATCGGTCAACTTCCGACTTCCGACACAACCACTACTTGACGAGAAAAAAAACCAAGAAAAATACAAGTAAATAACCCCCAAGACACCGTCCCACGTTGAGATCTACCACCCTCACCGCCTAGCGTTCCATCCAGGACCATGACTCACACCCTGCCCGGCACTCGATCCCGACCCCGACGCACCAAACGGATCCATATCCGACGCACCAAAATACCCCGCCGCAGTCGCGTTCAGAGTACCCACATCAAACCGCATCGGTTGAAACTGTCCTTGATGCCCAAAGTTCCTCGCTGCCGCTGCAGCAGCGAGCATGTTGAACTGCGACACATTCGGAGCAAGCACCCCGAGCCCCTGACCTGGCGTGCTTCTTGTGTGCGCCTGGGAGGACGGCGTGGACGGCGACACGAGCGAGGTCGTTGGATGGGGGGTGACTTGGCTTTGCGATACTGTCGTTGCGGGAGATGCCGACGTCGATGTCGGTGCCGTCGAAGGTGGTTTCCAGTTCTGTTTATGCGGGTCAATCGACATGAGACCTGGGTGGCCAAAGTACACACGTATTGTTTCCCAGCGCGATAAAGCTCCTCCAACTTTTCATCAAAGATGCCTCGGTCCTCAAATTCGTGGTATGCCTTGTATAATCTCAGTGCAGAGTTTGCATCCTCAATGGAGTCGTGTGTTTCCATCTGGATGTTTTCTGCGAGAACGAACCAAGAAAGGAAACGAAGTGAGAGGCGGCGCTGGCGGTTACGGAGGAAGTAGAGATCAACGGTATCGATCACTTGATCGGGCGGGACAAAGATGTCTGTCATGTAGTTTAGAATCGATTTTTGTCGCAAACAAGCCATGTACTAACTGATTATCCGGAAATCCTTGGAGAGCCCATGGCCAATAAATATGCACCCCCGATCGACAAGCAAGCGTAACTTCTTGTACACAAGTTTGAGCGGCGTCAGCGTGTACCTTGAAAGGTGTGGATCCAGGTCTCCAACTGTTTGCGGCACCAATGGCTCTGCTTAGCGACGCAATAGAAGGCAAAGAAGACATACATTTGATGCCCGAAAACTCGGTGAGGTAATCGACGATAACATCACTCGTGTGGATGTGGTCATCAATGAACGGGATGCCTTCTTTCGGACCGTCCCCTCTCAAGACGGAAACTCGCGCAAGACTGAGACGGGCGGGGCGAATGACGCGGGTCGTACCGTCAGACCTGAACTCCGTTTCTTCCTGTAGAATAGAATCGCGTAGTCAAAGGAATGAATAAGTCGATTTAATGTAAACTCACTTGTTGCATAGACACGAATTCAGCATCGATCGCGACCAATGTGCCAGGTCTGGGCAATTCCTCGAAGCTTAAGCATTCATGTTTGATCAAATTTTTGTCTCGATTTCTTTGGCTCAAACTTAGCAAGAGCATCAGGTAACAACAATGGCACCTACACAGATATAGAGGTATCATGACTCAATATTGATGGATCGAGTCCATCAGGAAGGCTGCTAAAGTCGAGCTGGGAGCGCACGTCTTCTCGTTCAAGATACAACACGGCGGGGACCTGTTCTCCCTGTAAAAGGTCGCGAAGAAACGCGTAGTGTGTATACGTACTTTCCAGGTACTCGGGAAACTCAGCGCCTCATCCTCGGAAATGTTTCGGACTACAAAGTCATTGAACAAAAACCAAGGGCCTTTGAGATGTGGTTCGCTTTCCGCTTCGGGAACTAAAACAGAATTAGACACGAAAAGGAGTAGGAAGCGATTGGCATGACTCGCCCTTGACAATGGCAACCAAGTGTGAATGCTTTGCTTTTGTCATGATCTGACAAACGATAGCCTAAAGTGGATCAGCATTGATATTTAATCCAGCAGAAATTGCACACACTCACACGGAGCTCGTATGTCACAGTTTCAGCATCGTCAACACCTTCTACCTCACCTCTTACTTCGACTGTTGGAGACAAGAATCTCCCAGCTCTCGTATCTATCCAATACCTCAGACTCTCGTCGTTATACACGCTTGCATTTACTGCCAACATAGGCGGGAGATCTGCGCTTGGGATCGAACGGCGAGAAGAAAATGTAGAGAATTGCTTGCATGTCTGACAGGTGGCTTTGTGGGACATCTGACGGATTATGGATGCGCGGAGAATATCGGCGAAGGAAGCTTGAGTTGGTAGTTCACCTGGAAGCGGCTGGTGATGTTTGTAAAATGGACCGAGGGAAAAAGGGAGTGAGGTTCACCTTTCTTGGATAAGTCATGTCAATGACATGGGTCATGTTCTCTTTTTCCCTGACTGCCTTGCAGCTCAGACACACGATGACGTTCTTTGCATCGATCCCCAATAACTGGGTGACTGGGGCTGGTGCGGGTGAAAAGGACGCGTTCGTGTTGGAGTGAGTGTCTGACTGAAAGGTAACTTTGGCTGTGTGTGACGGTGGATGTTGGTATATCAAGGGATTGTGAGGGAAAGAGTTGCCTTCGGAGCTGAGATGGTCGATGAGAAAACGATGGAACGACTGAATCATGTGAGCGTAATCAACCTCGGTAGGTTCACGACCGTAATCGATCAGCTCAAGTTGATTTTGAGCTAATTTTCATCGCAAGTCTTCATTCAAGAAATATAAACCAAATAAGAGGGATCTACCTTGAGCAAGGATGCCGACCGTCTTGCAAAAGTTGCTCGATTGACAGTTGGTTCCGTGTGCATCTTCAAGCATACGTACGACGAAACCGAGTTCGCAGAGCAAGCAGTGCTCCCTCGGACAGTTTGTCGTGATGTGCGACCTTGCCAGCTTCCTAATCGGGAGAGTGTAATGCATGACTTGTAAAATCGGATTCGTGTACGAATTAAGAATGTGGGTTTCGAGGCCACTATAAGCTGTTTTGTTGTAGAATCTGACAGAGAATTAGACCGAGGGAGAATTATCAATCGAAGATGTACCCGAAGTCAAAGTCTTCGACTCCAAATTTTGAGTATTCGATCTCGACTTTGCGATATATGCGGGGGACCTCGTCGATAGTATCATCGAGAGTGAGATGCTCGAGCTCGACCTGTGCAGGTATGAGCTGGACCACTGGGAAATACATTGGAAAGACTGACCTCGTCGTCTCGTCTTCCCTTTCCACTCCTGAACCTGCCTTGATCTTTTGTAGCGGAGATGACGACGCGATTTCTGCGTCCTCTGAGTTCCTTTGGAAGAGCAGCATAGGCGACGTTATCATTTATCTTTATTGTAGACAGGACCTGGGGTGGTATTTTGGCAGGAGGTGGATAAGGAGGGTTACTCGGAGAAAGGAATTGAGGTGTCCAAGAAGAAAGAAGGGGGTTTGTGTAATATGGCATACCGATCGAGTTGAGGGGGCTTGAGGGAGTAAGTTGGATGAGAAGGAAAAAAAGGAGGCAGCATACGTGGAGTCGGTCCAATTTATTTGAGGGAGGGGATCAGCGACATCTGCCCATTCGACTGGCTGGCCTTGAAAGCCGTTGAAAAAGGGCTCTGAAGATTCGTCTTCTGCGGTGAGGAGATGGATTGTTCCGACAGCATCGCCAAAGGCCAAGTAAGAGCCGTTGGATGAAACAGCAGTGGATGTAATGTAAGAGGCGGTTTCGAGCTTGAATATAGGTTGAGCAAGAGAAAATAAGAAGGGAGATCGAAGTATATACGTGGTAAAAGCCGGATGTATTGGTATTGGACACATCTACGACGTTGACTAGACCCTGAGCTGAGGTTACGACGAGGCTGGATGTATGCTTTGGAAGCAAGTTGATAAAGGCGGGACCGTCGGAGAAGGGGATCGGAGAAAGGGGACGCATGTTGCGCCAGTCATAGACCTTGACGAGGGGATCTGGAAAATCATGACCACGTCTAGAAAGGTGAGGGAGGGATGGGAAAAGAAATGAGAGAAAATACCTCGAGCTTGAACCAATGGTGAAGAAGAAGTTGCCTTTTGCTTGGAGATCCAGCACGCCGCTGGCGTGTGCGAGGACGGAAGCGTCACCATTCTCTCTGCGTAGTGCGGTGCGGGGATCGTGCGTGCGCACGTATCCGTCGGCGGATGCACAGAGCAAGGTGGAATGGGAAAAGGCGAGATGAGTGATGTGAGAGGGTACTTGTGCCTGGCGGAGGAGTGACCCGGTGATCGCGTTGAGAAGGGCGATATCTGGGGTGGAGGTGGCAACGGCGAGGATGTTTGAGGAGAAGACGGAGGATGTCATCGCGGAGACGGTGTTGGATGGCGCGCTGTTGGGGTGTCAAGCGAGGCGGGCGCGTACGAAATGAACGCACCAAAAGAACCACTTGTTTATGCCGCCCTTTGCCCATGCGCCGACGCCATGACCAGCGAGGCCGAGTGCGCGGACATGGTTGTCGGCGACAACGATCTGCTTTACTGGGAGGGCGCCGCCGACTGGGAAGGACACGCCGCGGATGCCGTGGACGGAGTGGAGTGCGGAGACGACGCCGGAGTTGTCACCGGCCCAGATCGAGTCTGATACGGGGTCGAATGCGAGGGCGGTGACGGGCTGGCCGTTGGACGCGATCGGTATCGCTGACCGATACATGATGATGATGGGATTCGGTGTAAAAGTATCATCACGTGATGATTATACAGCACTTCTCGTTCTACCCACAGGCAGGCCCCAATTGAGTCGTGCATGTCCATGCAGCACAACGCCAGCGCTATCCCGTACCAGGCGTACAGGGTAAGCTTACCCGTCCTCGCCAGTTCACTGCCCCTGACCAAGTCTCTAGTCAAAGCGCCACTCTCGCACGGCCTCGGCCCTGCCCATCATTCCCCCCAATGTCCCTCCCCCGTCCCTCGCTCGCCACAACGGCGTCGTACAGTGGGACACGGAGAAACTCGTTTCTGATCACCTCGTACTCGACGTTGTCCCCGACACCGTCGACATGCCCCCTCCGCAGCCAGATCCAGAGCCTGCCATCAACGGAAAGCACAAGCAACCCGACTCTGAATTGCCCTCTCCGTCTTCCTCTTCTGTACCCCTTCCACCCATCTCCTCTGCAACCCCAAAGAAGGCGTCTACATTCCGGCGTCTACATCCTCGCCCATCCCCTGCGCAGGCGTCTCTGCCTTCATCCCCCCTCCGTCCGCCACAGGCTCACTCGAGTCCATCGTCCACCATAACCCGCCAGCTCGATTTCTCACCCCCCCGCTCGCCTCCACTTCAAAGTCGCGTCCCGTCCATCAACTCTGTGGTCAGCGATTCAAATCGTCCAAGCTCATCCCACACCCCCAACTCCTCTCTGGCGTCATCCAGCCAACAACCACCTGTCCCTACCACCTCGTTGGGGCCTCTACGACCCCCACCTTCTTTATCGTCCGGTCATTCCCCTTCCCCAGTCAGATCCCCACCCCCATCGACTTCACCCCTCCCATCTGGCCCTCTTCGCTCTTCCGCGCCATACTTACCCGGATTCCAGCCCAGGGGTGTATACCGTCCCCGTACAGACGAATTCTCTCAAGCGCGAAAAGCTAAACACGATGAAACGCGTATCGAACGTACAAAACTCGAACGGCGTCTCGAAAAACTCATCCAGCTTCATTTTCCGTTACATACCAGCGAATCGAGCCACACCCCAAGAAACCCAAATGAACGCAGGAAATCCAACTTTTTCGATCTAGACTTGGCAAGTTTAAAAAACATGGACGCGGGTGACATTTGGAAGGGTGTCGTACATTCGCAGGTTCTCCAGGGGGCAAAAGCTGATGTTCGAGGTATGCTTTCCCCCGCCATCTGCTTCGTTCCTAATCTCTGTTTTTATATTCAGCCGCTGAGCAGCGCATCGCACCGTGGCAGCAAGACGCCTTAGTCTCTAAATGCCCTCTGTGCACGTGCGTCGACTCTCACCCTCACTCATCCTTCCTAATCCCCCACCAGCACTTCTTTCCACCCGTTAACGAACCGCAAACACCATTGCCGTCTTTGCGGCCAAATAATTTGCTCTTTGCCCACTAAACGCCCACAACGCTCCGAGCCTTGCTCCATATTGTTCATTGTAGATTCAAAAACACGGAGAATAGAGGAAGTTGGCGAGGGCGTTGATTATGGTGTAAGGAGGAGGGCAAATGGCACGGCTACGAGAAAGGGCAGTAGCAACGAGAAAGAGAAGAACGAGACACTGGCAGACGACGAAAAGTTCTTGAAGGGAGTGAGGGTATGTCGCGAATGCAAACCTATCCTTTTGTGAGTCCTCCATACTCGTTGTTGCTCATTGTGGACATAGCTGTTCATTCACACTCTCCGCCTATCGGCCATAGACGAGAACAGTTTTACCACGAGGTGTCTCGCATACCGCCATTGGTTCGGTTGTACGAGGTATGATCCCGATCTCTCGGAATGCTCTCCCACTTGACATGGATGTAGGCATTTATCAGTCTTGAGACAGAGACTGAGGAAGCACTTCCACAATTCCAGGAATTACTGCTGACTCTCAAGTAAGCCCGTACTCATATACAGTCCCAAAACTGAGAACGATCCCTAGTTCGGATTCCCCGCCCAGTAGAGAAGCCGCTATTGCCCGTAAGCGTATTTTAGAAGACTTTGCCTCGTACGACGCCATCTCGAAACGCATTCGTAACATCCCATGTACACCAGGGAGCTCTCAAGATCGTATTCAGCTCGCCATTCGCACACGTGCGGACCTGTTCTTGCAAAAGAACATGTTCCCTCTCCAGGCAAGCCTTCCTTTATGCTAGGTTGTTCTGGTACTGAAAAAAACTCATACAGTCGCTTCCCAAAGCAAATGCGCAAGTTGCCTCACCTGATGCACCCACCCCACTCGTGGATCCAGATTCAAAGCTTGCACATGCGCTTCAGCCACTCCTTGAACAAGAAGCGCTCCTCGAATCGTTTGTCGGCGAAGCGACGGCCCATCGAAAGTTTGAAGATGCCAAAACGCTCAAGGCGAACTTGAGGGAGATCAGGGCCGAGATTGATAGGATGCTACAGAACCAGGTCGGGGACGTGATAGTTGCTGGTTAGCACCAAGAGCGGGTCCCTGGACGGATAGCTGAGTGATCCGATGGACTCTGATGTGCACGCATGCCGTCTCTGTCACCATGATACTTGATTGATGGCTTGATGGTTTTTCATTTCTGACTCGCATGTTTCGTAGGATAACATATCGGATTTTATCAAGTGGAATATATTTATTTGCACCTCATGTCATGAGACGGCGCTCTTTGGTGTCTCTGTCACCATGCATTTGAGAGCTATAGTTAAAGACCATAAAGGGAAAACTGATTGCACGAAGTGAGTCACCGAACCCCGAGCGCAGAAGGACAACCGGTAAACAAGTTGTACGCCTACATCATTTCGGTTTTTAAGGGTCGTCATCATCTGCTCAAGTCAGCAAAGTGCACATTGGTGTGTCATGTTCGATCGTCCGGTCTCCTTGCAAGGTAGTCTGGTGACCAAACAGGTGGGCTACTAAAGTAGCGTTGCTAGAAGTTTGGACCTCCTAGACCTCATGGACACTCCGAGTCTGTAGGGCTAGCACAGCAGCCCTACGAACGCTGACCCAGACCGGTCCACATGGATCGCCCCATGGCCGAGTCTAACTCAACCTTGTCAAGCCAATCTGCGCGGACCCCCAAGTCGCTTGGTTCCAGGATTTTTTTCGCGTTGGACGGATGACGGACAATATTAATATGTATTAATGTCCACTCTGTATCCATACGATGTCAGTCACCGTCCAGGCCACTGGAACCCACTGGGGAATACTTGAGCACTTGTATGGTCAACACCATATCATTTTTGTCGCACAGTACACATGCCGTGTGAGACGGAGTCCGTTAATGTGGACCTATAGCTTACCTGAAGGGTGATATATTGGTACTTTACTGATAAGATCTTCGCTGATTGTGAAGAGCAGTTCTCTGAAGTGTACGTACAAGCAGGAAACAGGGGACAAAACATGTTGATTCAATACCATTTATTGTGCCGGAACATATACTTGGAGGATGGACAAGTGCTGGATACTTTTCTCACGTGCTAACAGGGCCTTTTACAAGTTTCGTCAAAGCACGCACTCCTTGAAAGTAACTTACATGATCCCGTCGATCGTAATTCGAGTGGTGGCGATGGTGGATTGGCGATTTGCCTTTCACAACGGAGGCCAGCCGAGAACTTGAATGACTATATAAACAGTCATCAGGTACGTCTTCAACCTGGGTTGTTGAGTTTCCGCAATTCGTTCCGCAGGGTTCAGAACTGAACACACCACAGACACCCTTGGATCGGAATTGTTTTTACGCCTCGCCGCATCAGCGCCGAGAGTCGCTCTCAGCCTATTTCATTTTGACCTACGATTGGAATATGGCGTAAATGCGCTCCGAGTAATGGTTATCACCTTGCGCTGCCATCATACATGATTGTGTATGCGTACACGCTTCTCAGTCTTCCTTACTGCTACTGAACAGGACCTCCCCGGGAGTCCCATTCTAGCTCATTCTTTCCCACAGTGTTGGACACTACGTATGATCAAGGTGGCAAGCTTATGATGAATCTAGTTCCATCTTCGCGATTTGACGCCAAGTTGACTCCGGCGTAGGCGAGCGTAACTCTACAGCCCGAGTCGAGGCATCTTGCCACGAAGAGATGTTGCCGTTTCGACTGACTTCGATTCCATAAGCATGGTTCGATTAAAACATGACGTGGTGAGCAACCATTCGTTCGTGTAGTGCTGGCACGTGGATCAAGAAGGTCGGATGGTTGTGATTTGAAAGCATCGGCTGGACGGTGAGTGGTCAGTACCGGTTAGTGCTTACCTTGGTATGAAAGTGAGGTACCTCCGCTGTGGTTTAATAACCGGGCACCGTAAATTCGGGCAGATAACCGTGCTTATCTGAACTGCCCTGTTTTGGCTCAAACCCGAGTCTCCCGAGAATTGTCGTCAATCCTTCTGGGGCCGCACTGCAACGTTGCGGATATGGCAAGCCGTTCCGTGGCAGAACCGCCGCAATGGGTAGTAGCGAATTTAACGTACAAAACAACGCAATGCAAGATCTGAATCTTCAAGTTCTACCCCGCATATAAGCATGTAAAAAACCCGTCCAGTCCGACACTACCTCTCTCTCCAAGTTACTTCCATTGAAGCTATGGTTTCCTCAGCTGAATATACTCCCTCCCAGTCCGTCCAGGCATCACCCAATTTTTCCCCTTTATCCTCTACTACTTCCTTGTCCTCTCTCGGGATTCCCCCTCCCTTGGAAGTAAAACTTCGCTCTCTTACCTCGCATGATCGCCAGATCGACAATGTAATATTCGACATCGGCGACGTGTTATTCACTTGGTCAGCCAACACCAACACCTCCATCTCGCCCAAGACTCTACGCTCCATCTTGAACTCCTTCAACTGGTTTGAATACGAGAAGGGTAATCTTGGCGAGGAAGAGGTTTATAATCTTGCAGCCACGGAGTTTTCTCTGGGTGCTTCCGAAGTTGCCACTGCCTTTCGCGCAGCCAGAGAAACCCTTCAGTGCAACCATTCCATGGTCGCTCTTCTCCATGAACTCAAAGAAAATAAGAATATGCGACTCTTCGCCATGTCCAACATCTCCGCGCCAGACTGGGAGGTTCTCTGCCGAAAAGGTCGCCCCGAAGACTGGGCTCTCTTTGAGTACATCTTCACGTCCGCTGCTGCGCGCGAGCGCAAGCCCAACCTTGGGTACTTTCGCCAGGTGCTGGAATCCACTGGAGTTGACCCTCGTCGC
>JBBPJL010000823.1:0-13243 GCA_038088675.1 Xanthoconium separans | reverse complement strand
CGAACCGCGTCGACACGAAGCGTCGCCAAGGGAAAGGGAGTAGAACCCACCAGTACTTGCGTCCAGTGGTACTTTGTTCTCATGTATATCCAACTAGAAAACAAGCATACCGGAATAGCCCATCTGCAAAAGAAATTGGTATTAAAACACGATCGTGGACAAGCGACTGACGAAACAAGTAACATGCACGACAAAAGATCGGTATAACTGTAAGCCTTTGGGGCAGCATCAAGTTACGGATGTGAAGCCATGCCACAGGTATATCGCCCACCTTGACAGCAAGAAAATTTCCTTGGGCATCACCAAATGCTAAAAGAAAATCTGGAACGGAAACGGTTGAAGAACAAGTTGAGTTATCATAACCAGGCTACTCACATTTCCACCCATCCCGTAGTATGAGTTTTGTCCACCCTCTAAATCCATCTAGGGAGGTGAGCGAATGAGTAGCAAATTGAAGGTCAACACTCACATCTACGAATAGTATATGGCGTAAATACAAGAAAGACGGGGATATAGCTATGATGCAAGGAAAACATGATGGTCGTACACGTTCACACAAGACATGCAGCTTACCCAAAGAATGCCTGAGTAGATGGTAAAGTCCAATGCCGTTCAACCAATTTGCTGGTCGCAACAGACGAACATGTGACAGAGAAACTCAACAGTTGTCCACCGAGGATAGCGTAGGTAAAAGACGGAGTCCAGAGACTGAGGAAACGTGTCCACAGACTTTTGGCAAACGCCATTGGGGAATCGAGGACGATAGAAGGGCGAGCGTGCTCTGTCGAGGGATATTCCGATGGAGGAATACCAGCTTCATCTCCTTCCTTTGTTTCGGAAGTCGATTCGGGATGCATGGTGAGGAGCTGGTATTCGTCTTGTAACGGATCTGGTCGACGGGACTGAGCATGCGAAACGAGCCATTGTTTCAATTTCGTGATACCAGATGCTTGTTAGTAGGTAGTATGAGATGTGCACTGGGAACAGCGATATGGAATCACCCACGAGTTTTTTCGGCAATTACTTCCATGAATTCCGGACGTGCTCTCGCCAGAGAACGAGGCTCCTCGATTCAATTTCGCAGAAACGACAAATCCGGGGCACCTGCAGTAGAAGAGTCGTAGACGCAAGCAGCTGAGGCCAGAGTGCTCAAAGAAGATTCCTGGGTAGATGGGCTAATTCGATCCAAGCAACGACGGGGAAACGACACTAATAAAAGATGCGGTCTCGTTCCTGCAAAGTCTAGTATTCGGAACAAGGTGAATGAGCAGGTATAAGATCACTAATTTGGATCTAAACACGATTGCGAGTTAGTAAAATTGGCCTACATACAAGTCTAAGCATGTACTTGAAGAGTAGGCTTGACGTGTTGGAAGTGAAGAAGGCGAGGAAGTCGAAGCGCCTAGTAACTAGCTTCGGTGTCAAAACAGTTCCAAATAGACGCGTCGCGACCCTTTCACACGACCACGCATAGGCCCGGGAAACAGAGGAGACCACGACGACATGCTGGATGGCTATAACTCGGACTATGCAGTCTCTGAAGATGTGAGCACCCGCTCGCATAAACTTAACGCTAATAATCACGAATATGAATCCGTCCATCAGATGGAAGCAATCCTCGAAATGTCCCGATTCGACTATAGGGAAAACATGGGTGTCGCCGAGGCCACTGAGGATTCGGGACAACCCTCCTATCTTCGCAAACATGAGATGAATGCCCGTCTATCTGCCGTCGAGTCTGAAATCAAAGACGTGGATCAACAAATTGAACAACTCAAGGTTCTGCGACAGAACCTCCTTCAAGAGAAGCAGGATATCATGCGACAAAGCAAGATGATCTCAGGCGCACAGCCAACCGGAAGTACACATGTCAATGGAAAGGGAAAGGGTAGACCTAGCGGAATGATCGACTATGCAACAGAATTCGACTGGAATCCTCAACTAAAGGGTACGATGAAGAAGGTATTCGGGATTACGAGCTTTCGACTCTGTCAACAAGGGTAAGAGCTATAATTTTTTCTTCCGTCCATAAGCCTTTGAGGCCGCATAGCGTTTGCAATGCCAACATGGACGGTCGCGATGTCGTTTGTGTCATGCCAACAGGTTAGCAACTCGCCTATTCGTGGTGCAGGTCGCCCTAATTCATGTTTCTCGAAGGCGGTGGAAAATCGCTGACATATCAACTCCCAGCCCTATTAATGCCGGGCTGCACTCTGGTTATCTCGCCCCTCATTTCGCTAATAACAGATCAAATTTTACACCTCAGGGAGGCCGGTGGTAAGTACGCTCTCTCTGGACAACAAATACGTTCACCGTGAGCTTTCAGTTGACGCCGTCATGTTGACCGGCGGGACTACCAAGACCCAGGCGAGCGAGATTCAGCAACGACTGACCGCGATGGCATATTCACGAGGAGGAGCACAACAAAAGGAGATAAAGTTATGCTATGTTACTGCATGTCCTTCGCCTTCGGCTAAATGCACGTCAATGACTGAACCACCCGCAGCCCGAGAAGATCGCAAAGAGCAAGGGATTTATGTCACTTTTGCGCAAACTTGTGGAGGGTGGGAAACTAGGTATGTCGTCAATGTATGCGGGCAGACTTTAGGATTGACTGCGAATTTTCAGCTCGCATTGTCATTGACGAGGCTCACTGTGTCTCCCAGCTGGGCCATGATTTCAGGTAGACAGAATCCAATCAAAACAGATCATGTTTTGTTAATCCTACGTTTTAGACCGGACTACAAGAAACTCAGTGTCCTTCGACAATTCTTTCCTCATGTATCCATCCTCGCATTGTCTGCCACGTGTCCACCGAGGGTCCTTCAAGACATCCTCAAGATCCTCCACATGAAGCCTGTCGTAGATGGAAAATGTAAGGGTACGATACATAAAATTACTGCCAAGGGGTCTAAGTAGCTTGTCCAGCTGCTCCTCGTGAAGGAACTGTTTATTTCTCCGCGCCACTTTATAGGAAGAATCTACACTACACGGTGCTCCCCAAGCCCTCCTCGTCAAAAGAAATGATCAAAATCATGGTTGGGTACATCTTGGAGAAACACAAGAATGATAGTGGGATTATCTATTGCCTCTCTAAAAAGGTGTGTTCGTCTGATGTAGGTGCTGGCATTCTTTTCTCAAATGAAAGAGAGGATGCGGAAACCGTGGCAACCAGCTTGCAAGAAGAGAGTAATGGTCGTATTAGGACCGGCGTGTACCACGCGGACATAGCAGACGGTCCGAAGGAGGCGCTCCACAGGCAATGGAGAGAGGGGTCTGTTCAAGTTGTTTGTGCGACAATCGGTATGCCTTTTTGCACATTTTACTTTGAATGCCTTCCTGAATCTCGACAGCGTTCGGACTTGGTATAGATAAAGGGAATGTACGCTTCGTACTACACCACACGGTAAGAGACGTCCAACTTTCCAGTCGTGGTTTGAGTACTGACGAATATAGATATCTGTGAGTAGCATCCCTGAGTGAACAGTACTTGCTATCCACAGTGTCTGAAGTAGAGCTAAATTCCCCTAGAAATCGCTGGACGGTTATTATCAAGAGTCTGGGCGAGCTGGAAGAGACGGTCAAGATGCGGACTGTGTGCTCTACTACAGACCCCAAGATGCCACACGACAGTCGGCCATAACCTGTTCAGACACGGACGGAGCTGCCAAGCGTGCGTATCACCTTGCTGCTTCAATACCACAACCCATGTTCATCCAACTGTCCTCGTTGCAGTACGCGATATGCTGCGCTTTGCACAGGATATGCAGGAATGCCGCAAGATCTTGTTCGCTAAGTATGTCTTCCTCCCACATACATGCGCACAGCGCGTTGATTGCGGTTCTCAAATGATTCATATTTCCTATTCAGATACTTCTCTGCTTCCTCCGATCTCTCCATGGCCTCATGGACGACTGAGGAATCAAGCGCAATGGATAAATGTGGACACTGTGACAATTGCACACGTCCCCCGGGAACGGTATTCTCTAAGGATGTCACGCTCGATGCATGGCAGATTCTCAAGATCGTCCAGGCTGTGGATAGCGAAGGGGGAAGGCAAACGATTGCCGGTCTAAGCGATTTGGCGAGGGGCGCAGCAGGGGGTTCATTCGAAACTGGGGGTAAGCGGAGAAAGGCCAAGGAAAAGGTCCGTCTGGACTACAACGCCATCGCTGGAGGACACGTCGAGCTTTCGAAAGACGTACGTGATACCTTTTCATTTCCCCCTTTTTTTTTTCGAACATGCGTCCTCATCGTGAATTGATTCTGTTCTCTTTTTCTCACTGTTACGTTGGGAGCTGACATTAGGGTTTTCTCCCCCCTAGGATCTCGAGTTGCTCATTGTCCATTTGCTCACCTCACGGTACCTGACGGAGGCGTTCTCATCCACTGCATACAGCGTCAACGTGTATGTCGTCCCGGGCGAGCTTGCCATCCGACTCGCACGATTCACCCGTGCCGACATCCTAGCCGGCAAAGGTCCGCGGATCCATTGTTCTTTCAGACAGCCACATCAACGCAAGACGGACTCGGCCGCAGGCAGAAAGAAGAAACAGCCCGCACAGACCAACAGGGTAGCTACAGGCAAGGCCAGCACCGGGATGGACGGCACGCGAGGTCCCTCGACGGCTGGACCGTCGCGGCTACCAGCCCCGTTGGGCAACGCGCTCGCCAAGAAGAAGAAACGACCGTACGCATACATCGAGGCTTCGGAAGAGGACGATGGAGTGGAGATCGAGGAGATCGTGGACGGCGTTGACGATGCTGTAGAGGATTTCACGGATGCGATGCGCATGATCGACGAGGCGGCGCCTTCGGATGCGGAGAGCAGTAGTGATGGAGATGGGGAAGGCGGTGGTGATTGGGAGTATTCACTGCGGCCCTCGGCAGGGACGTCCAAGAAACGGAAAGTGAGCTTCCCATCACGAAGTTCTATGGGACGGCCGACCAAGCGGGATACTGAGGACGATGTGATCTCATTGTCGTCGGATTAGGGAATCTCCTCTTCGACGCTCCCCCCCTCTTGTACGTTAATTTATGTAGCAACGCGACGGGAACTGACATTGGAAGAGACGATTTATTTAAGTAACATGATACGAACATCGCTCTTCTAGGACTTGCATGGAGAAAATATTATACTCCTACTCTTAGTTATGCCCAACGCCCTGAACCAGCAGGGTCGAGACCCAGACCTCATGACATCACACCTAGCATATCCATTTCACATGCATACCGGGGAATATATATACTCACACGCGATCTTGGGGACTATTTTTGAAAGTGTCAAACCTTGTCCATTCCTGAACGTGGTTGCGACGACGACGACGACTCGGAAGAAGAGCGCTGCGCTTGCGCCTCGGTCGCCAAGATCTCTCGAGAGGCGATACTGCGCGCACGTATCCTAGATCCGTAAAAGAAGAGCACCTGTCATATCAACGCGCCGCGAGGAGCGCAGCAATGAATCAGTTTCCGCCCATTTGTTTCCCCACGGACGGAAGGGGATAAAGAGGAAAGGAGAGGGGGGAAAGAGGGGGAGTTGGACGTACAAACGGCGTGGGGGCCATCAAGAGGCCGAGAATCGCAAAGAGCGTGAGCGCCCATTTGTATGTCAATGTGGCAAACATTTGTTGGGTGAAGAGGGGGAATACCAAGGCCATCAAGTTGCCTACGCAAACATACCAACGTCCAAATGAGGACGCGCGCTGGTAAGCTGGCCAAAGCGTAAATGACGCACGGAATAAACTCTGCCCGGCTTGCGCAGAAGATGCGTATGTATTGTAGCTGATTGACGTGTCATAATCAGAGGAAAAACGATGCTCGTGAGGTCGACACAAACGTACCAGTCTGCGATGTAAAGGAACGTGACTTGGAAGATGACCATGACACCGGTCATGAACACCTTTTGAGGCCGAATGAGGGGGGTTGAGTAAGAAAACACCGTAGCTCACCGACAGTCCAATGACAGGTGCTATCCAGTGTATTTTCGGTGATGCCGTCCAGGCAAAGATAAACATGCCAATTGGAAGACACAGCGCAGCGATGCAGACAAGGTACAGTCGCGCTTCCTGTTGCTTGCGAGCAAAATGTTTTCTGGTCATAGCATTAAAATCATCGTCGGCAGAAATCTGGAACGCTTCAAGAGACCGTACCTATAGAGTTTATCTTGATATAGGTTTGCAAAGAATCCAATAGTAGCGCCAACGCTTATGTGATGGATGTTGAGCTGTAACTGACGAAGGACTTGACTCGACTTACCTCAATGTCATATAAACGTATCCAGTCTGCTGAACGTTGAAGTCATAAGTCATCTCAAATATGGGAGATATTGATCTGAAAGTCTATGAGTCACTATGACCGCCGAATTGTAGATGGTCCACGTACTCTATCAAGCAATAAACCACACCCCAGGTGAACCCACACCATACCTATCACGAAGTATTTAGAAGGCAGAGATAGCAACGCCGCAAGGAGCTTACACTGAAGCTCTGCACAATAGGCTCAGTTAGCAAAAAATCTGATTCCAGGGTAAAGCTGAGCGCTGTGGATCGGATCGGAGCACGATGACATACATATTGGTCGAGTACAAGATGTCTTGATAAGGTTCCACAGGGTCTCCTTATCGATCTCGGCTTTGGCTTTATAACTTTGGTTGCCAGTAATTTTACGTTGGGACCGTGCGATCTGAGTTAGGATAATAGAGGTGCGGGTTTCCTTCATCACCAACACGACAATGATGATGAAGAAACCTGAAAACCTGAAAAAAAAATGTGGTCTTGCAAATGAAGGTAGAGCGCTGCCTTACATGATATGTATCCATTGGATCCATCGCCAGCCAAGACTGGATTGAATCAGGCCTCCGATAAGGGAGCCGAGCCCAAGGGAAAATAACGACGTAAATGCGAATAACGTCATCGGTAAACCTCGCCTGCGTGCAGGAGTGCATGAGGCGCGGCCCAGCAACCTCAGCCTGAGGCAGCACTTACTCCTGGGGTTTCCAAATATCCGCGATACTTCCACCAACCAGAGAAGCACCTGTGGAGCCAAACACCCCTCCAAGAGCGCGTCCAGCGAGTAGCACTCCAACGTTTGGGGCCCTGTGTGTTAGTTAATATGTATGAACAGCGTGGGTGTTCAGGGTGAAACTCTTACATCGCAACCATAACTTCGGTGAGCGTAAACATGATGGACGAAAATATATAGACTGGTCTTCTACCAATTTCCTAGAAGAGCGTGAGCAGCGTAGCAAAAAAATATGTACTATCAGCGAACCTCGCTAAAGGATGATGTGACCAGTGGGACAATACCGAACCCTACAGCGTAGACACCGATGCCCAGCGCTGCCTCCAACTCGTTACAATGCAAATCTTGCGCCAAGGACGCTGTACTAATAGAAAAGGAGGACACGGCCGCGGCTGAACGGCACTGTAAGCACGTAGAACGACTTCAGAAAACGGAGTAAGCTACCCGTCATTCCGGTGAAGTAGCAAGCCGACAAAGTGATGGCCCATTTTTTGAGGGGTGAATAATTCTGAGGATTTCGCTTATCCCCGTCTTCAAATTCGACCTGACAATGGTGAGCGACGGGTACTCGGGGAACCATCGTGGGAGAGGTACATAAATGATCTTCTCTCCATCGTTGATCACGGTAGTGGGTGTTGTTGAGAGCGTACACTCTGCGTTCTTGGCAGACATAAAGTCGAAACACGACGAGAAACAAGGAAAAGCGAGAAGATTGCTGAACGGTGTGGTGGTGCACTCCAGAGCACTTCCACGCTGTATATATAGGACACGGTCATGACTCCGGAGGCCCGATCGGAGAAACGCCAGTAAGAAAGGAGGTCCTATTGAGTCCTTGGCAAAGCGATGTACGTGGAACGCACCAAATGCCGAAACATTCCAACATTCAACGTGTGTGACACCAATACACGGCCGCATAACAGAAACATCTGGGGACGCGTCAGATCTGCAAAGTTATGGTTCATGTTCGTTTGACGTGCGGCCCGGAATCACTTTGAACCACCGTGAGCGAAAGCGGAGTTTGGCATTCAAATGTCACCTGGCCAAAAGAACGAGAGTACCTGCTCGCAAATTATACGTGTAAACGCCTTTAAATGGGGAACGGGGGTCGACGTGTAATGACCAGCCCATTATAGAGATCTTCACACCGTCAGGCAGCAAGCAAAACTCGTCAGCAAGTGTTCGGCAGGCTGGGATAACAATGTTCCGAATAAATCTAGATTTGCGTCAAAGAAGCACGCACCCTGATTTCGATGAGTCAAACCTGTATGCAGATACTATGTCTCAAGTCTTACCTGAAATTTTACCACATGCTCCAATCGGGGAAATTCGCCAGATGGATAGATACAAGTTTTTCTGCGTTGACTTTGGTGAGAAATGGAAGTTAGTAATGAAGCAAATGAGTGGATGTGTCGCCGTCGCCGAATTAGATTAGTCTAAGCCGCGTTCGGACGAGGATCGCCGAACACCATGTTCAAGTTTGAGCCGAAATAGAGTAATATAGTGGCGTGGACAACGCCCACTGTGGATGACTCTCGCTCAACGGCTCCCCACTACAGAGGGTGCAAAGGCTCTCTTGGTAATGACATGTGGAAGCCTTGCGCAGGATGAACTTGTTTTCAACCGCCGCAACTGTGGCGTTGACTCCTCGGTTACTCATGCATGTGCTCACTGCATGTGCTCACTGCAGCGTTGATCCACTGCGCCTCAGCTTTTTCTAGAAATGTAATTGACGATTTAGACTAGGCTCAACCAAGTTGGAGAACATCATTAGCCGTACAAGACTATTTCTTCATGTCCGTCGTCGATGGCAAGCAGTGATCGCTGGGTCAGTCGTATATATATTTTACTGAAGTTCGAGTTGGAACTTCCACTTCTGTTCCCAGCGATAAGTAAAGTGAGTAAGAGGGATTCTTTCTGGGGTATAATTGCAAAAAAATGACGACCGGTCACCAGAGTAAGCAGGCAATCTAGACCGTAATTGCGCTGAAGGTGATATGCTCGCTTCGAAACGACATTTATAACCTCTTCTTTGCGTCTGTCTAACCCCTATTGTGACAGAGGAATCGACTGGGGGCCGTTGGCCATGCAGTTCCGCTAAAGTTATTCCGGATGATCGATGATCAATTGAATGCTTGCGCTGACATTCGCTTTCGAGCAGCAAAACGCGTGTCACTTAGCCTCACGCTCAGCCCACGCTATTCCCAGTCTCGTCAGAGACTCGACAATAAGTAACAGTCTCGCCCGGACGTTTACACCTTGACTGCCAGTGTGTTGCGACATCGAATTTTCCTCACTCGATCAAAGTCTTCAGTCTTGGTATCCCTCGAATTGACATCAGGTGATTGTCTTTCAACATTTGAGATCGTACTAATACAAACCCCCTTCAACATCCCAAATATACAAGCTTGGGGCCATAGAGTGTCTCCTAGTAGCAAAGTGAAGACGCGGCATCGAAAATTAGGCATGATCAGTGACTTGTAGACTGGTCCGTTGATGGGTTGACGCTGTTCACTGACTGGATACGACTACGCAGTCGATCTGTCGCCAAACAGCCTTTTTTTTATTCCTCGCACGCAGCCCCAGCGCAATGCACAAAGGGAGGGCAGAAAACATGCTCTTAGCTTTGTGATGGACCTCGACTTGTGTCGATAGGATCAAGCTTCCAGTATGGGTCCCCATCTGTTCAGTCGGGATCGACAAAGGTGTATAATTCCCATCGTCCCTTTCTAGATGACAGAACGAAGCTACGGATCAGGACATCAGTCCGACGTATAGGAGGAAAAGAAAGAGGAGAAATTGCGTTCGATAATCTGAACAAATAGCGCGAGCAACGTTGGTTCCGAAAGAAAATCAGCGCACATTCACCGTGGTCTCCGCGAGTCTGCTTTGGTTGCACGAACAATGGGTCTCATGGTGTGAGATCTGACTCGGATAACCATGATGAAGAAAATACATTCCTTATCTTTTCGTTGGTCCATGCATCGGCTAAGCGGGAAGGCAGCTACCCATGTCGAATAAAGTTCGGGGGTGGGTGACACATTATTATTACTATGTAACATCCTAGTCCAGGGGTGGTAGAAGTGAGAACAGAAGTCTGGAAAATATCAATTACGCACATCCGTCATTTGTGTACTGAACGCAATGGACGAGGCACATTGAAATTTGACAGTTGGAGCTATCTGGACTTCCCTTGTATGTCATAGAGACGGCCTGTATCATTGGCATGACGGCATCAGAGTGCCTGTGGAGGGTTCGATTCTCCGTACGCCCGCCCATTTCGGATGCAAGTGTCATCATATTCAGAGCTTCCTTATCTTGTGTTGTTCCTGGGCCCACCCCATCGAGGCCCTGCTTGGTGCTATTAGGATCAAATGACCTTTTGTGCACCGCAGTCTGGTCACCTGGGAAAACAATCGTCGATCGACATTTGATAGGCTCGCAGCGACACGAGGCTGTTACTCTGAGACCCTATAGGCCAAAGAGGTCGAGCAGGGTGCGAACCGTTTGTCACGACCGCAAATGACCGCCGCGTTCCGTCCGTTGGTCACTAGCAAAAAGACCAATAAACAGTCGAGAGAAACATCATGCCTAGCAAAAGACCAGCTCCGAAACGCCAGTAGAAACCGGAAACGAGTGTACTAGGCTGACTAAGCAATGGAACGACCAAACAAGCTTGAACGCATGTCTCTGACACCATTGGGTTACTCAAACGTCACGCGTCAAGTCCGAGTATCGATCGACTGAGCGATGAAAATGATTCCAAGTTCATTCATTCCTGGTCTATAGCTACATCCGTTGAGGAAAGAAAATGAAACGAAAAGGAAAAGGAAAAATGAAAGTGCGGGCGTGCGGAACGCGTATGTATAGGCTACAGCGGTAATCGTGCGTATATATATATCGTGTAGAATGAGCGCAAAACGTCAAAAATCGAGTGATAAATCAACGCAGAAATATCAATAAGATACCGAACCAGCGACGGAGAGAAGGTGATATGAAAAAGGAGGGTGTATTAGTATGAAAGTCGAAAAAGAATGTACCATCAAATCATATATTGTGCTGCGAGAAAGACGTGTTCGGGAAGCGCGTCGAACATCGCCCCAAGCCAAGTCCGAGTCGTGAAATGTGCAAAGTCGTTAGAGGGCGCGCAAGAACATTGGCTTCTTCTTCCACCCACTGGGTGATCCTTCATGACTATCGTTCTCAGATGAGGTAGTCCCTGCGCTTGACGTAGAGGACCGTGATCCTTGCTGACGAACGTGTTTTCTTGAATTTTTCGGCGGGGATGGTGTCGTGCAATTACTTTGGACATTCTTGGAGAACTTAGCTGATGTGGGATGTGGAGGGGTCTTTTGCGGAGGAACCCTGCGTGTCCGAGAGGTAAAGACACCTTTGAAAGGCGAAAGAAGGTTGTTCGTTCGCGGTGGTTCCATAGCGAGGGAGCCCAGCGTACTCGACGACCAACGGCTCCGCAAACCCTCCTCAAAGAGAGGTGAACTTGGGAGAGGGATCGGAGAGATGGGAGTATTAGAGGATGTTGAAGAGGTAAAGGATGAGGCAGAATCAACGGATGAACGTGGGGCATCGGAGTCCGTGCTCGCACGCGGGAGTCTGACTTCGCCGTACATCTCAGCAAGCGGGGTTTCTGGGATTGCAGGCGGGAAAGGATGGACAGTAGCGGAAACCGCACGTGTGAAAGGGGGCTGAATGTAGATGTTTGCGTCCTCTGCTACACGAAAAACCTGTTCAATGACACTCGATTCGCGAGATAGCACATCCGGATTTTCATCACGGAAGATGTCATCCTCAATATCCAGGGGAATTCCCATTTGAGGGCGTGGGCGGCATGCAGCTGGAGGTGGCAAAGGAGAAGAGTTGGAGTGACGGGGGGTATTGCGTTTCCGACGGACGACCGACTTTTGAGCAGTGGTCTGGACTAAAGGAAGAGTTGGGATCGAGGGAAAAGTGGAGAGAGGTGGAGTGGTAGGAGGGAGAAGGGGAAGCGGCTTTGAATGTCTGCTACGACCACGATGTTTCTGTTCAGGAAGCCAGATGGCAGCAGGGAAAACTTCAGAAACGAGTATAAAGGAATCTCGGCGTGCTGGAGAAGTGGTTGGGGGAGTGGCAGGCGGAAGAGAGATGAAATCCTCGAATTCGTGGGCGTAGAAGTCTTGGTCTGCCTGTTCTGCGGCCTCAATCATTCCCCTGTCCTCAACAGTGTGCTCGATGATCTCTCTAGTCACTGGAAGAGGCGCGTCTTTTCCTCCCTGGTCAAAGTGGTCAAGAAGGTCTTCGTCTTCTTGGCTTATCAACGACTCTGTCTTGTTGATACGAAGAGGACGAATGGTAACGCGGTGGGGATGGAGACGAGGTGTATGAAGTGTGAACTTGTATCCATCCTCGTCATCGGACGTTCCAGGAGTAGGGGGTAGTCCTTCGCTCGAGGCACCATCAGTAGTTGAGGAGGAAGCAGAAAGGGCAGGTGAGCCAGGTTCGTCACCACCGATCACGAGCAGCGCATCATCAATTGAGAATGTATATGCCGAGAGAGTGATGCGAGAAGACACCGATTCGAGGGGTCGCGGAGTACACTGTGTTGGACGTGGTGTGGCAGGTGAATGGGTAATATCCAAGCAGTGCTCATTATCTGACAACTCGGGAATGAACTGGAGTGGTGGAGGTCGGCTTCTTCGACAACTAAGGGCAGAAGAGAGGTGGGATGGACATACAATGTCCGCATCCGTAGAGGTGGCGTTCTTGCGAGTACGCGTACGAGAAGAGCGCTGTAGTGAAGCGCGAGGGAAAACTGTGGGCAAGTGTTTCAACTTTCGAACGAAACGAACGAGCAACACTTATAATAACATACGCATTGCGGTTCGTTGTGTCTGGACAAGTCGTGTGGTGGTCAGTCAAAGATAGCAGGGAAGATGAATAAGTATATCGCTGGATGCTGCGTCGCTGACGAGCAACAGTAAGAAGGGTTGGAAGGTAAACTTGGGCCATTGTGCCGTCTCCCTCCGGCCTTTTGTCCGTCCAACTTGCATTGTCTTTGTTCTCTTTTGTCTCATAACACTTGCCTCTTTTGGACACTACTTTAAGTGTCACGGACTTGGAAATTTATTGTTTGTCCTTATTTAGGTATATAGACACCCACCAATCCCCGCTTCTTCGCGAAAGGCTAATACATTTGTATGTACAACTACGGAAACCGCACTCATGCCGCCGC
>JBBPJL010000822.1:0-13243 GCA_038088675.1 Xanthoconium separans | reverse complement strand
ATATAACGGACTACATATCAGCGTGAGCCTCGCAAATTCTCCATATCAGTTGCCCAAACGCACGCCATAGTAATCCCGACGCAAAAAATGGGTGATACAAGAGGAAAGACCTGAGCCATATTAGTATGATCGGTCAAATCGCCAAGCATGCTCTTCATTACCCCAATGTTGCCATTGAGGACGCCAGCAATGCATCGACTCGGGTATTCTTTAGTCAAACGTTTTGGGAAAAAATCGATTTTACATACCTGATGATGAGCGTGTTCAGTGTGCGGGATAAACCAAAGGCAAATGTAGAAACAGTGAGACCGAGCAGACCAGTCAAAATGACGGGACGGCGACCAACGAAATCAGATAGCCGACTCCATTGCCATGTCGTGAGCGCCTGGGTGACAAAGAAGAGGGATTCCTGACCAACAAGAATAAGTATCGTAACTTGTCTGTAATCGAATGCGCGCCGACAATAAGACCTGCATAATATCCGATCTTGCGATCGTCTCCCCCCGTAATCCCGAGCTCTCCAATGAGCTATTTTTATATATAACCGTACCAACCAATGAGCATTAGTTGTCGCAGAACACAGGAATGGACGTGGACCAACTTGATTGATGAAAGGAAGAATGTATACAGACGAGACGGGCTCCGCAATCAAGGCGATAAACACGAGACTAACTTGATTCCACGGCACAGGGGTCTGAGACTTTGCCTGGAGAAGCGGGACCTCCTCGTCGGGACGCCTATGACTCGTCATGGTAGGAAGGTGAAATGGGCAATGCCCGGAGGCGAATTTGACCCGGTTTATAGGAACCATTACTTAAATGACGTCCGAACTGAGTCTGAATAAAATGAAAAGGGGGACACCACTCTCAAGCTGTCTTTGGCAGGGAGTATAATTGTGCTTTTATCGTCCGCATGAGGGAACCAAGAGATCCTGTATACAACCTGCGCAACGGAGTTAGCACAGGTCGGACCATGATGCATGAGCATGGGGCCAAACCGAATGATTTGACCAAATTAAACGCTTGCAATTCTCTGTTCTAATTCCCACGTCCTAATTCCCACATGCAAATCAAGTGCGCGCAAGAAACCCTTTAAACGGAAGAACGCAGCACACCTCGGTCATGACTATGTCATTTTATCATCCACCATCATACTCGAACTGTGTTGACAGCTCGTCCAACGAGGATGTGGGGCACGCCATAGCATGTGCGCATGAAGGCCACTATGAGAAAGTATGTCGGAATGATCCAGACGTATCATGCACTTACATTCTTTCCTAGTTGACATCGCCCAGTCGCCCACTGTCATTATAGGGAGTTCTTGATCCGCTGGGCAGAAGCGGCGGTCAGAGTTCAACGTGCTAACGACGATGAACTTACGGAAGCGCAACTCATCTATGAAGACTATGCTAGCACGATCCAAGTCTTATTTGGCACTGAATGCTACAATATGTTGTTGGAACAGTTGCTCTCTGCCTAGGAGGCAGATCGGCTGGGTGAGGGGCCTGAAAAACAGAACTCAGTCCATTGCACTAACTATTATGGATAGCCACTGTGACGCACTAGATCTGTGCAGTGAACCCAGAGCTATATTCTTGCCTGTGTCATACCTTTGTAACCTGCGGTGAAATGTGTATATCGGCTCAGTAAACGAATCAGTTGGGTGCAAGACGGGGGAAGTCGACGGTTGCGAGGAGACGTCTAAGCGGGAGTGAGTGTGGATGAGTCTTCGCGACGTGAGAAAGGGTATAGCCCATTAATGCAGGTGGATCCTTCGGATTGGGCAGCGTTTGAATGGTGATCAGCGAACTTCCAACAAACACGTCTGCTTTGACACCGGTCAGAAGCGAGAAAGGGATCGCGTCACTGTATGGACCGCATGTCTGACGTATTGGCAGAGCAGCGTCTCCGCGATAATTTCGGCTCAGCCTCCGTTTCCTCATGCCAGCTGTACACCGAAAGCGGCATAGACGGATGACCGTCTAATAAGGCAAGCCGTCCCTAGATCATTCGATGCGGCCCTCCACCGATAACTTGGCTATCCCTGGCCATGAAATATTGAAATGGGCGGACTCAGTCCAGCGCTGGATCCGACGTTCCTATCATCTGGTCCTCTAGACATCAGAATCTGAAACAGTAAGCTTTACTATGTACGAACCTCGTGTATCGGATTCAATGTACTAGCCGGAAAGCCGAATACTGGGTTGCGGGCTCACCTGTGGATTCAGATATTGCCACGTCAAGGGTAAATCTTAGACTCAGGTTGAAAAGGTTCCGAATTGAAGAAGAACCGGGCGGACAGCGAGCTCACCACAGTCTTACTCACACCGGTGGAGCTATGGGCGTTTTCAGGACGGGAAACACCCTTGTCAACGCTGTTCCGCACGTGCAAGGGTGTCCGTACCAAGTGTTACCACAAACCCTGATGCAACTTCCAACTTCCATTCCGACGGCATTCCCTTCTCCCGCTCCTCCAGGGATAGATAAAATGTACTACCTGACCCCTTGCCCCAGCACTCTCCAACACATCCTCGTCCATGGCATCCCAACTCTTCGAGCAATTCCTCATCAACTCCACTCCTGCTCAAAACCGGAGCGAAAAAGCCGCCCGACTCTTCCTTCCAGCAGACTATCCCAACATCCCATGCGACGATGACGAGATACCGGCAGACCCACCGTTGATGAACGTCACGCGAGACAACGTCCCACCGGTGCGCGCTGCACCCGGTCATGCGCCCGCAGTTCGGTCTCTGCACCGGCGAAAGGGCAAGGGCACTGGCAGACGTGTCAATGGTGATTGCAATGATGGTACGTTTTTTTTTCTCTAGTACCCATGTATGGGCGATCTTGAATCCTGATCTCTCCGATCGCTTTGGACATAGTTGCACCCATACCTTACGACCATGATTTCGTGGACGAGCCTCCAAACGATCGCGTCGGCAAACTCAACGCCATCGCATCCAACCTAGAATCACGTCAAGACCAAAAGCTCGTAGAAAACCAATCCAGGCGTGACCACCAACGCTGGTTATACTCGCAACGGTACGCAGAGACCCAACGTCAGCGGGACCACGAGGTCAAGATGGAGGCGATGAAGATGGAGATGGAGCAAAGGTGGATGGAGCACAACAAGGAGATGATAGAAAACGAGATCCGAAAAATGCAAGTGGAGATCGAGTTGCAGCAGCTCAAAATTCAGGAATTGAAGATGCGGAGGGATATGGGTCTCATTTGCGAGGAGGATCACTGTAGCTGACGTCTTCTTGTCTTTTTTTCTTCGTCGTGTTCGCGTTGGCGCTATTTCTATGTGTTTTATTCTTCCACTACGCGATGATTTGTAGGCGTAGGTTTCATGTAAAGTACTCAGGAAGTGCTGATACCAGGGCAACAACCAACGATTGTCACAACCTGGCCCTGTCGCTGATTAGGATGTGGCAGGGAAGCTTGAAGGAAATGAACAATTGATGGACGTCGCTTCTTGGTCGGGGACTTGAAAAAAGGGTATTTGGCATCGGGCAGCTGACCTTCCCACGGTTAGACTCACTTACATAAAAACCCCTGAGCATGAGCCCAGGCGTCGTTGGAACAACTTGAACAGCCCTTCCGAGGATTTCTTATGGCGTACGTGCATGTGTCTGATGGGTAACCTAGTCATGGCTGGTTCAGACCACCCATTCGATGATAAACTTATGCGGATAAGCTGGCTTGTGTCCCAAGTTGTTTGGATGCGTTTACCATGCCTGGGGCTGCATTTTTCACGGTTTTCGAACTCGAGACAATGCGATGATCACTATTCGATTCTACTACCCCACATCATTCGACAGATAGAATAGAAGCGACCTCGTTGCTATATACACGAAATACAAGGTGGACGCCTCGAAGCCGAGGAGAAAGAGAGACGCGAAGGAAAACAGAATCACCGATACAGAAACAAAGACTTAAGAAAGGTAACAGTAACGCGCGTGTATGTACTGTGTAGTATAAGGTATGCAAGCACGACGTGTGTAGTGCTGGTAAGTTGTACATGGAAGACGAGCAAGCATCGCGTCGAAGCGTACATTGTGACGCCAAAGGCAAGGGTACAGAAAAAGACAGACAAGAAAACAAAGCAACTCAGAGCCAAAGGAGAAGACGACAACAGCAAAAACACGAGAGGAACGGGACAAAGGGACTGGAAGAGAAACAAAGTGGAACGCACCGACCCCTCAACTCAAGTACTTTTCATTCAACGCATGGACCTCCCTGGCCAAGTAGGGCCAACTCAACGCTCTCCCCAGTTCCTCTCTCAACCGTGCTTCATCTCCACCTGCCCGTTCTCTTGCAAGCCTTACCTCCCATCCCAATAGGTTGTACAACAAACGCATGTTGGGCTGAATCAAGACTGACAATCGGCGGCTTCGCACCACCAGATACGCTTCGACGAGGCTCAACCCGAGGTGTTGCATAACATAAGCGATCGTCACGGTCGCGCTTCGGGACACGCCGACGCGGCAGTGTACCAACACACGGCCCCCTGCGAGACGCGCTTTCTCGATCCAGGTGCAGATCGGATGGAGCTGGGGTTCGAGCGTATCGATGCCATCATCGCACACACCTTTGATATCGAGGACCTTGATCCGGCCTTCACGTTCTTCGATCCAGAGGGACCCTTGATTTCCAGGGCTAGCAGACAGCATGGGACAAGTAGGGTTTGTGGTGCCCGACGAGGGCGCAGAGGTCGGCGTTTGTGGCGGAGGAACGAGCGCGCATTCCCCAACCGAGACGACATGCGTGATTCCCAGGGCATGGAGCATATAAACATTCGAAGCATGATTCCTGCACATATGTTTAGGACGTCACCAGGTATTATAAATTGGACGACCCACAAGTTCCCAAGATACAAAAATGGAAGCACACGGCTCGGGAAACTGCCATCAAATCTGGCATCATCAAACCACGTCTGATGATCCGATATAAACGACGGTAAAGTGTTAGCCCTCGGTCGCCTCAACTGCTTCGTCGTGGTCGACACGGCGGGTAGAGGCACAACGGGTGTAGATGAACCGTAGTTGATGGTCAAAGCATGAGGCCGATACCCGTTGACATTGTTCCTGAGAGCAGGATAATCACCTGCTTGCCCAGGGACTCTTCGCTGGATATCTCCATATTGGTATCGCGAGCGAAGTGAAATATTAGTTACCCCCAATCGACATTCAACCTTTTTCAAGAAAGCGACCTCGGATTGATAGACGAAAAACGATCGGTGATTGGTAACCTACATCTAAATCAGCCAGTGACCTTGGGAACGAAAGTAACACTCAACCTGCATCTCCAGGTACGCCTCCGGTAAAGTCAATCCTTTTACAGCCATAAGTAAACACAGCGCGGGAACAGATGATTCCGTGTAGCCATCACTTGAATATAACAGGACTTTGAGCGGACGAGGTCGGTATGTTGGAGGCGTCGCATTAGTCGTATCGCTCAAATCGCTTTTGTGAATGTCGATCGGGTATTCTTGGCTCGCGCTGCCAGGGGCAGGTTTGTGAGGTGTAATTGAGCCACTTCTGCTCTCGCTCAATTCTGGTATGGGTGACCACGGTGAAGGTAGTGTATGCGCTCTTGGGGGTGTCCTAGGTACTCCATTACCACAAGCACTTCCTCCACCATTCGTCAAACTCCCCAGCGCTCCTGGCGTGACCATTCTCTCCAAAAATCTGATCACAGGGAGAAGTGCGTTCAATCCCGCGGGCGTCGCCGGGGGGGAGCTGGGGAATGGAAGATGAAGGATAGCGGAAGGGTGTGGAGGGGGGCGAGGTGGGATGATTCCTGGGTAGGCGTTAGGATGTCGAACAAGGCAGGGAAATGGATGAGTCGGGCTGGGAAGACGCACGTTGGTGATTCCAGAGTTCTACCCATTCCATCTCCATCATTCGTATGTGTTCCTCCGCGGCTCGCAGGTGAGCCACGGACGGGAAGGGTGCATGTTCATGGCATTCGATGCAGATATCAAAACCGAGACCGCACAGAGGGTCATTCGTGTGTGTGCTAAATGGGGAAGGTTTTTCAGGATCGTAGGAGATACTAGGATCCGCGAATGGATCTGCGTGGGAGGTAGTGGACTGAGCCCCACGATCGGGCTCCACAGAAGGAGGACGTATGTGTCCCCTTCGTCTCAAAGGGGGCTTGCAAATCGGAACGTCGTTTGCGTTTCCCAGGAACACTTGACCCACACCTGGATTCCAATATGTCGCTGTCGTGCTACCGGAAGCTTCGTCCTATGAGATCATGCATCAACAGAGTAGCCAGGATAAGACAAAAACGCATACGCACGTCCTTGTCATCACTGCCCCACACAGTCAGAATTTCTGAAGCTCGCGTGAGATCCCTCATCTCGTCCCTTTCACGCTGAGCAAAGTCGATTGTGTTCGCGCGCTTGCATCTGTGTATACGCGTACTGGCGTTTAGGGGCGTTCCAGGCGAAGGAACGGAATTCGAGGTGGGTTGGACAAACGCAGGCAAGCGCTCGGCTTGTTCCGCTGATTCAATCTCGAGGTCGCCAACAAGTCGTCCCTCGGTCGTCTCCGTGAGGCCGTGCGTTATCCCACCATGTGGACAGCGGTCGGAGCGCTGCGGGATATTACGCTCGCAGTCGCCTGCACATTCAACATCCTTCTTGACGACAAGCCAAGGAAGATCACGTTCCAATCGGTCCGCGTTTGCATCGAGCACGTATACACCGTATTTGAGGAATCCTTCAGGGGTCGAGTTGGGATCTTCGTTCTCCCGGCTCTCTGGTTCGAGGTGAAATCCGGCCTGCACCCACTTCTCCATTCGCTCTCGTCTCTTCTTTTCGACGGCTTTTTTGAATCGGGATGCTACCCTGAGAGCGGCAGGGGTAGGACCCTTGGGAGAATATACGACTATATCTGAGAGAGACGTGTAGAAAGACTATTTGGGGTTGGAAAATTGTGCGTTCAAGGGTGGCCAAGACTTACGAGCTGTATGCCAAAATTGCGCAAGCTGATACCATCAGGGACTTTGGCGGGCTTGAACTCCCAGTCCATCTCGAGCGCCATGGTGCTACCATGAACCCAATTTTGGAACTCGTATGTACGGGAGGGGGGACTGGGTTGTATAAGCTGGGAGGGAAGGAATGTGCATGTCAAAACGGTGCACTTTTTTTGAGGTTTTTCGGTAGGAAGGGCAGTTTCTGAAACAGGATTCAGCATGGTCACAGAGAGAGGTAAGATATCGTGCCTGAAGAAGATTGGGATGAGGGAACGATCTCGTATGAGGAAGCATCGAATGGGCTGGGACACGTCGCGCTGGATGGGGAAGGGAGAGATGTACCACTCGTTGATCTGGAATGTGATTCGAACGTGGACGTGGAAGTGTTCGTCGAGGAGTCAGACGAGGATGTACACGAGAGTCTACGGTCTTGGGGATTAGAATTACTGTATACGATATCAAAGGGCGCGCTGGGAAGAGGGAGGGAAGTCTCTGTATTTGTGGTCGAGTCTGCGGTGGATATGCGGAGGGTGGTTGGATGCATAAAGGATAGGGTCGGATCAATATCCATGGGAGTTACTTGATCGAACGGGGTCATTTGGATGTCTGGGTCTTCTTCGGAAAAGTCGTCCGAGTCGGTGTCATATTCGGTCTCTTCGGATATAGGGGAGGAGGGAGCGTCGAGGTCGTCGTCGCAGATGACCCAAATTAGCCCCCTGTAGCGGGGGGGACGTACGACGCGTCCCGAGCTATCGCGTACCATGGCAGCAGGATGGCCTGGCTTGTCTGGAGATGCAGGGGATGCAAAAAACATGCACTGTGCGTCGTTGTCGCCGTCGAGGCCATGGAGGAAAGGAAAGAGAACCGAGTCGGGCGGGTGAGCGGTGAGATGCTCGAGATGCATACGGGCGAATTCTGCTGTCGGGAGGAGTGAAAACTGACCTGCATGTTTGAGGGAGCGTGTATCCGGCGGGGCGACGCCATAGGAGGGGAGAGCGGCCATGGGTCGTCGTCGTGTGCTGGAACAGAAAGCAGCTAGGAGCGAAGCGATAAGAAAAAGGTACAAATAACCATAAGACCCCTGACACTCCATATCTTGATCTCGATCGCTCCAACTGCCAGATTCAAACCCCGCGTCATGTGACATGGTCCAGACACCACATCACGTGACCAACATAACCCCGCACTTTTTCCAATTTGTTCCATTTTCAATCTCCGTCGCACTCGGTGCCGCCAACTTTACTCCAAGACATTTCAAAAACCAGGACTCCAGACACTCCGTTGGTCGACCCCACCAAGTCGCTCAGTCAGCACAGCCAAGCGCGAGCGAAACTCGTCCACCCCGATGTACGCACCACACACACGTCGCTTCCCGTCAAACGCTGAACGTCCATGCAACACCCGGTGGTTGTCCACGCTCAACACAGTCCCTGGCGTCAGCTGCAACCAGTACTCAGAGTCTTCGCTCGTTAACAGCCTTTGCCATGCCCTTATGGCGTCGTACCTGACCCAGTTCAATTCAGCGTCGTTTGTTTAAAATGTCTCTGCTCACCAGGTCTCTACCAGGTCGTCATCCAAGTGGTCCATCACGCTCCGGTCATCGTTGTTCCACCGCACCTGCACAAGGTCCCCGCTCACTTGGTCGTGTTGAAGCGGCGGGTACCCATGGCGTGGACTCGGACGGTACAGTGCAGTTGTTTCCCCAGCAGCGTGCGCGGGAATAGGAATCCGCGATAGGAGCTCATATGCGTTGGGATACAGCTGCTTCAGTAACGAAGCAACATAGAAGCCATCCACGAGCAACGTGGCCCCGCCGGAACCCTCGGTGTGGGAGAGAAGATGGAAAAGCTGCAGCCCACATGGATCGGTCTGTCGCTCACATTAGTCACAGAACTTTCGAGATATAGTCGAGACGAACAAAGTAAGTATTGTCAGTGTGTGCCGCAAGGGCCATGCTGGTATACGCCGTGTCTCCTTTCGAAAGGTCCGCTGTAAATTCCCAAAACTTGCCGTCTGCAATCAATCGTTATCTTGCACATTTCAGAAATGGAAAACGCTATACTTGCATTGCGTTTCACGAATGAAGCCAATGCGCTTCGACAGCTCCTCCGTTGCTTCGGAAGTGCCAGGAACCCCAGAAATGAGGCAAAATCCAAATTGGTCCTATAAAGGTGTCAGCTACCTGTTTTCCGTTCTTCGTGTCCATACTTGCGATGTTTGATAACCATTTATACAACCCCTGATCACTCTCATCCATGGCATGCACATAGGAAACTACCGGAGGTGATTTGGCTATCTTCGTCCCCCATAACGTCCTCCTAAGCCGTCCGTCAGGCAATCGTACTGCGGACGGCACGGTACACAAAACACGCACTTGCCAAAAGAGGAGGGTGATTTTGGAGGAGGATCATATGTATGCGCTTTCAACCAAGACCACGGATAAAACGAGGAATGATACTCTGCGCCAGATGCGGACCCTGCGTTAATTGATCCATGAGTGATCCCGCGAAGGTGGTGCCGACCAAGACATACAGACAACCTCTAGACCTTCAGATGAAGCCTGAACATGCTGCGGTTTGATATTCGGCGGGACCTAGGACCATAAACAGGTCAAATTGACACCCGGATCAAATCGCAATAACACACGTCAAACGTGTTGAGCAATCTCTGTTTTGTGACGGGGTGAAAACAACTCAGGCACCGGCAATGATCTCGCAACCAAATGTGATGACTAGAAGTAAGGGTTGCATGGGCGGATCATAATGTGATCAACAATGTTCAGGGAGAGACCTACAATCGTGACCAGTTCTTGGGTGACCACAGAATGCTGATCTTGTGGTCGTCCGCATCGGCGATTGGCAGGTTTGTCTCGTGGCGCTGGTCCGGTAGGAATCCAAATTGGTCTGAAGGAACAGCTGAGGCTACGGTGGTGAGCGTGCGGTATTTACCATGAGAAGTACCGTCACGGTGCCAGAAGGTCGAGGTGCGGTGCGGATCAAGCGTTCGCTGCTCGAATATGTGCGTGAGACGACAGGGTGGAAGCTTTCTGGACCGTACCGCTTGGATCAGCCTTGCAGTGCTGTGTAGCCTGGAAAAGACTAGTGCGCGGGGACTTGCTCGAAAGCTGGTAGTGAACTTGAAAGACATGGCACTGAGTACGAAGTACCGACGTACAACAGGGTTGATGGTCACGTGTCTTGCACGACCATTCATGCCTAGTAGAACCTCCGAAGCGCTCACCCACCACCACTCTAATCTTTGTGCCCAATGCAACTAGAACGAGAGCGACAGTCACACGTCCTGTATGCAACCACCACGACCAGTTCCTTTACGCAATATAATAACAGCGACGTGTTGACAATGCATCGACGACGCAACGACAACGCCAGCTTGTTCTGCATGCCGCCACTGCTACCCCCAATGCCAAAGGACAAGTGTATGTCGGCCAGGATCGGACGACAATGGTGATGGCATGTCGATGATGGCTTCCCCACACCTGAAGGCCTCACGCACACGCTCCACCACAACGCAACAACAGCGGTGCAGTGTCATCGATCTCGCGCTCCACCGCTGGCCCTAATGTGACGAGGATATAAGTGATGACAGCGACTACGATGCGTGTACCTCGCTTTTGCACCCGTGCTAGCCATTATCTCGTTGCATGTCAAACGACATCTCGCTGTTCGTCAACGCGTCAATGCTCGCCCTCCGCCCGTTTACCGTCACCGCCCCCTCGTCACTCCCTCACGCTCTCATGCTTCCGCGGTCCTCGCCTACCAATGGCTAGTTGGCGATAGTTCTTGCATCCCTTTCTCATTGGTTCTTGCCAAGTCAGTCTGCGCGGACGAGGGCAGCTACATGGCAGCGATGACAACATGCTGACATCTGGCAGCGCGACGACACGACAGCGATAATGTGTCCAGCCCACACCTCGCACCACCATCATCACTATTACCACCACCAGGAGGATGAGGTGACGACAGGCGACGGCAGCAATGTGGTGCCGTCGGCGGCACACGATGATACGACGAGGGTGACGACCGTGCTCCCATGCCTCACTCCGCCGCCACCCACGCTGATGAGGACAAGGAAGAGGACACGGAAATGACAACGACTCGGACAATGTATTGTCGACGACACAATGTGTAAGGTAGTTACAACAAATACTATTATTTGACCAGTCCCTTCGTCGTCTGTCCTTCCCATCCCTCCTACCCCCACATCCTTTTCTGTATACAACATGCCAGGCTTCACCTTCCTCAATGGCGAAAAATATAGCGAGCAATTGATCAACCAGCCACCAACTTCCCGAGTTATATAATATATAAATAAATGTAAACATTCTCCGTCATTCGTTCAACCCCTATCGCACCCTAGCAATGAACACTATCATGATGCAATTCCCTAAGCCAGATCCATCCTTTGTCTGTAGCAACGATTCTTTCTTTTCTTGATCTTCTGGTTTTTGACGACCTTTCTGTAGCAAGCAACCCAACTCAGACCCTTACAGGGACTTGACCTGATCCAACGGGGGATCATCCAGTTTCCCAAGGCTGATCCGTTCTTTGAATCGGTCCACTTGAAATACGATGCACATGTACAACGCCTGTTCCCAGAGCAAAAGCCTACGCACCCAGCTCTTATTCAAATGGCCTTGTACACCCCTGGAGCCACAGAGGCCGACTACACAGACCGGATAGCGGGGCTCAACGATGCCTGGGATCATATATTTGCTACCTATCCTGGGAGATCGATCGTGATTGGAGTATGTGTATCACAGCGCTTCTATACACTAACATCCTAATTGATCTGTAGGACAAACCGGGTCTGGATGATCCGAACACACAGTATGTTTACATCCCAAACTCGCAGCTTGCCATAAGGGTGTGGGAGGGCGTCCGGCAGTACAAATTGTGTTGCTTCGACATCTTTGACCTCAACAAACATGAACCTGTGAACAGGCCCATGGGGCATGATTTACATTTGTTTTCATCCCGCAACAAGAGACGACCTCAAGATCACATCATCTCTTGGGAGGAGTGTTTTACAGGAATGCGTGCCGATGAGGGTGCAGAGCGCTATTCGGTGGACAGAGGGGCTGTTTTGGTTTTGGATCGTCCAGGGATGGAATCCTTTATATTTCAGATCCCATGCGCGAAGCCGTGCCGGATCCACTCGTCCTGCTCACCTGCCACTTAACTGTGTACGGAATGCGTAATTTAGAGTCTAAGAGTGGTAGCACGTGTAACATTATTGCCTCACAACCGGCAGACACCCGATGGCATATGCCTAACGAACACAACGTTGCGGATGGACGAGTGAGTTTGTCCACATCCGTTTTTCCCCTTACGGAAAAGTCCCAGATCATGCATCTCCGCTTGATAGTCAATCGTGCGTTCCGTAGTGACCCTACATGGCCATGGTGGCAAACAAACCATAGTGATGCGGGATACATCTATTTTCTATAGCCCAAGCATCCGCTTGAAGATTTGTCATGCTGCAAAACTGATGCCAGTCATCGGTACAGTTTTCAGATAGCCAACACCAAGGCAGACAAAGAATCCTCTCCACCCTCCGGATGCATATACAGCTCTCGCTGTCTCTCCCCAGCCTAACCATCGATCGGGACGCGTCAAGCCACCTACTTGCATACGTCGCCGAACGACTTCGAAAGGGTAGGAAACAGTCTGGGATATCGCACCTGATACCGCACCTGTGGCAAGATCGGCAGCAACACTGGGCCGTTGGGCCATGCCGTCCACTGCAGGATAGTAATAAGAAAACCGCGATAAAACTTGAGTATTGGAAATCGTTCGAATGCTTGTTTGGGGGTGAGCGATGGAGATGATATGGTGGGAGAGACGGCGGTTTCATGGTAGATGTGGGTGATAGCGCGGATGAATGAAGGCCGTCCCGTTTTGCCTGTTATGCGACTATCGAATGCCATGCGAACTCTGATTAATTCTCATGGGTATGTTAGTGTGACAGATGACATTCCTTCATAAATGCACGTGAGACAAGCCGCCAGAGACCTTGAGGAAGAACACACCCGCAAGTGCTCCAGCAGTGAACCGACGAAAGTTTGTTTCGTAGTTGGGTGTTGGAATGAGCAGCTAATCGGAGGGTCAGTTCAAATTAATACCTGTGAGGCAAGCACAGCAACGTACCGGGCGCCACTGATCATACGCCATAAACTTTATGGCGGCATATGGGAATATACGGAGTAGCGTTGCAGAGTGTCCTTGAAGTAGTCCCTG
>JBBPJL010000821.1:0-12560 GCA_038088675.1 Xanthoconium separans | reverse complement strand
GCTACTTTCCGTTCTTTTTGATGAGTCGCCAATTGTTCCTACACCACTACTTTCCTGCGCTCTACTTTGCGATCCTCTTGTCGTGCGCCGTGTTCGACTTTACGACCTCGGCGTTGAAGCCCAGAATTCGACTGCAAATCGCGACCGTGTTTGCGATCGTGGCGATCTGGAACTATTCCAAGTTTAACCCAGTGTCGTATGGCAACCGATGGACGATAAAATAGTGCACAAACGCCAAGTGGGTCAAGATGTGGGACTTTGCCTGGTAGGTGTTGTGTTGCTCGTCGACGTCGGGGACGCTGATCGTTTTTTTCGTAGAGTAACGAGTTTTATGATGATGTGAGTCTTTCTCCTCTTGGCCGATGGGATCGAAGCTGACAGGGTGCACAATGCATGCGCAGACGCCTGCGCATCGTGGCGCCTGTCGCCACCGTCGGAGGCGAACCCGGTGGACGGGGTGCGATGGTGGTCGACGAGGCGGAACGGCCGGATGTGCCGCTGGCGAACACGGTGTTGCCGTCGGGGGTCGTTGCGGAGTTCGGGTGTGAAGGTGGAGGAGATACGGGGGTGGATGCGGATGCGGAGCGGGTGGTGAGTGCGGTGGGTGGGCAGGGTTAGGGCGAGGGTCCAGGCCAAGGCCAAGTGGAAGAGACAGTTGAGGCGGAAGTGGCAGTGGAGGAAAAGGTGTCGGGCGAGGAAGAGGACAAGCCTGAGACGGTGCATGTGGGTATGGGTGTGGTGGAGGGTCCGATGGACCATGTAGAGGCATTGGTGGATCAGGCTGCGCATGAGTTGTGTCCCGAGGAGGGTCTGTGATCAGGTTTTATTTTCTGTATTTGGCTGGCATAGTTCTGGTTGGAACATAGACGAACTGTTGCATACATGGCGCGGAGTCACAAGAGGCATTCACGATAGGCACATACCGATGACATCATGGCATCCCAGCATACATAGTGGGGCGGTAGGCAAGTAGGACGTCCTGCATACTTTCTTTCCTTCCCCCCATCGTTCTCTCTTTGGCGAACCACTTAGTGAACTTTATCAACCATCCGCTCGACGACTTGGACCTTGTAGATACATCACTCGACGTACGTATCCTTTACTTGAACTACCCCGGGCCGCCGCTTTCAATCCATCTCATCGCCCGCTCGCCAGCATACACCGTGACACGCCCCCATCGGCAGCGATGGTAATTCCCAAGGGCCGTCGCGGTCTCGTTTCAACTTCAAGTTGCTGCTTCCAGTCTCTGTTTTTATGTATACGTCAGAATGAATGGTGTCTCCGCAGGTAGGGACTCGGACGTTTGTTGCACTCTCTGTTTTGCCGGTCTCATCATGTGTGGTTTGTTTGCCCGGCCGGAATGACGGTCGATCCTCTGATTTTCTTCCCGCTGGCGCTTTGGGGGCCAGCCAGCATACCCACCACCCTTCCCGCCACCATACCCCGACCTGGAGGAACATACGGATTCTTACAGCATTATGCTATCCTTGGCTTCGTCGTCATCTTTGTACACCCTCCATCGCGGCGTCTTTGTGTGGGCAGGGCTCCGAAAGGACCACATCGACTCGGATCACCCGGACGAGCACGTAGGACGCGACACCAGGTGTTTTTACGCAGGGAGAGGTAACAACCGAACTGCGGCCTGGGTGCAATCTAACCCATCATCACGGCTGCCATGCAATCGCTGGGATTACATAGCCTTTGGCCATGTGGTCTTTCGGTATGTCTTGATGCTCGTTCTCGTGCCCAGTTGTTGACGTTTTTGCTGTGTGCGTGGTTGGATAGCTACTTGAACATGTTCTCGTTTTCGAGTTCGTGGCAATTGAGGGTCAGAGGAGGAGATTGTCGGACATGGTCAGACGACATCAGGTATGTTTGCGAGATCTGGCGGACCATTCTCTGAAATTCGTCTTATCACACGTCGTATCTTTATTTGCTTGTCTCTAGAGGGCTATGTGATTGCGTGGTCAGCTGTGGTCCCTCCACGACAGGCTACCCATCACGCATCTGCGACTCGTTTCAATCCGCGTATTGCGTCTTTGTGTAGGCTCCTCTGGAAAGATGGCTGCCCAAAATCAAGCTGTCTAGGGAAATAGAGGATGGCGACTGTCACTATGTCAAAATTTCCACTATTGTCCTGCTATGCAATTGATGTTCCTGTGCAGCCACAAAAACCCAGCGACGCATGGAGATCAACCTATCGAGCATGCCACAGGCGAATAACTCGGCCTAATGTATGGTTTGCTTCTTGGTATCACATACCTGCGACTAATTTCGCGACGTTTTCTCTAGCCACTGGCAGTACCATGGAGCGATGCGCGAAAAGAATGCTTGTACGTTGTCGGTTGGTCCTAGAATACATCTTCATCCATAGCAATTCTGTATCAGCATCACATCTAGTTGATTGCTCTGGTGACCAGACCGTCTGCGTGGCTGCCATCAAAAGCCATCGACGGGGGCCTCATGGACGGTCTGGTCACCAGACGATCACTTTATGGGATGCAGACCAAATGTATTTATGCGGCGCATTCACTCACTGGAGAAAAATTGCAATGTATGACAAGTAGCGTGCGTCCATTTCGCTATCTACCAGGCTGTCCAACATTGGGTGATACCTCAGAAGTAACGACACTCCGAGTTGAGCGATGACCTGGAGGTCTGGCATCTGCTTTTCCGTCTCGGTCAGAGTTAGAGTTAGCCCGACTCTTCTTTCCGCAGGAGTTACAGCACGTCCAGCACGCTCTCCTGATAATCAAGTGCCTGGTTGTAACCCAATTGTGTACAGTCCATTCCATCGCCCATCGATGCTGTCATCCTCAGGGCTGTTTTAGACGCACGAGGAGCTGCTGCTAGCTGGTATGTGTGTCTTGGTCTACAGGGGGGGACGTCCATGAGGGACGTGATGGAGGGTGCCTCGTGGGTGGGTTAGTAAGTCCGACTCGGAGTGGGCCTGCATGTTGGCGTGGGGATGTTCTCCTCCAGTGGACGTGCCGGCGTGCGTGCATGTTGCGTGTAGTATCCGAGTCTTGTCCATATTTCCAACAAAGACGGCGTGGTATGAGTACCGATGGACGTGTCCCGAGCTAGACCAGAAAAAAAAAAAGGCGGGGCGTTCGAACGCGATACAGTACAAGACAGGGCGACACTGCGAAAGCGGGGCGAGAGGAGGGAGAAATTTGGGTAGTCAGTTGCTGAGACGGCCTGAGTTGTACGACGTCGATTCGGAGGGTATATGTCGAGCGACGATAGTACCTTCAACACTGGCATCTCGGAGGTGAAGGAAAGGTGTGACGGTGCGGGTGCGTGGAATACGGTGACCATACTGGTGGGCTGGCAAGTGTTGAAGCGGGCTGGGATCCCCAAGTCCATGCAAGGACACTCGCGTCCCTAGCTCTGCTCAGAATGCGATCGCGGTCTTGCCCGTTGTAGAAATACAATAACAAAGATATGGTCGTGATGTACATCTGTCAACGTTAAAGTACATCCAAGACGCCGACACTATCTATCAGCTTGTTTAATATCGCCTGGGTGATATCCTCTACCTGGACTGTGATCAAACTCTCTGCAGCAACCCTCCTATATGCTGCCACGCCGGAGTGTGAGGTGAGCAACAATGCCCCGAATGGTTGTCCGAGTCGAGCGATGACCCGAAGGTTTTGTGTTTGCTTATCCGTCTCAACTAGAGTTGACGGGGACGCTGTGTGCTCCGGACGTAATGCAGATCGTCCACGGAATGAGAGCCCAAAGCGAGAAGCGAAGTTCGTGGTTCGTGAGTAGGGCATTGTTGTAGTATTGGGGGTAGACTTTGAAGGTATTTCTCCTGTCGGAGAAAATTCATCCATTTGGTCATCGGCTCTTGTCTCGACGACACTTCCGATGGGTTGTCTGTGGAGAAGAAAGTCGATCCATGGGTGGACGAGATACAGAGTATTGAATTGGGTGAGATCCTCTTTACTCTGGATCTCCACGATTTTGAGCATTGCTGTCTGTGCACGGAATATGAATACTTGGTCCAAAGTACTCTGAGAAACAGACAAAGATCCAAGCTTGAAAGAAAGACATGGAAGCTTCATCCGTTGTCCTGTAAGCGTCGGTGCAGGGAGCTCATCGAGTCGGTCATACAAACTTGCGATGGAAGTGTGATCGAGCGAAAAACCATGTAATCTAGTGGCGATCGTTTCCATCTCAGTATTTGTGAGAGCACGCGGGATGTATGCCGTTTGTGGCTCATTGAACACTGCAATCTTAGATGGAAGGCAGCTATTGAAGCTTCCGGATCTTCCTGTCCATGCAAGAATGCTCGTATCTCCTGAACTCAGGAGTAGCAGGGCCAAGAGTCGCCCAAGTGCGAGGTCGCCCTCGCCGTATACGATCGGCAAAGAAGCGGAGAATGTCCCGAGCAACGAGTATGCTGCGTCCTCTTCGAGGGATGTATTCCGTCTCGAGGCTAGACACAGCTTCATCCGTATATCATCTAGACCAGGCTGGAGTAATGTCAGGCTTTGTGCTGAGATACCTGTCGCCTCCTCCATTTCCAAGAGAATCTCAGGTGACTCCTTGTGATTGGGAATATCGAGGCTCCTGTAGAGCGTCCAGTCCTCATTGTAGAACCTGACTGCCTTTGAGGCATGATATTCTTGGAAGGTCCAGGCATGTGAGTTCCAGATACTCCTGATGAGATCACCGTGTTGCGACGGAGAGCGAACATCGTGCAGGAGAACGAGGGTCAGAACTGCACCCTGGTACCACTTGAACATAGCAACCAGAGCCTCCTGAAGCACGAAATGATCCCCCATGTTGATACAACATGTATCGCTCCAAGCCCAATGAAATCCTGCATCCCGCACAATCTTGCAAAACATCTTGAGTTTTTCATGGGTGGGTGATTCATCAAGATCATACACCACCATGTGTATGACCTTCTGGAAGAGAGGCTCGTTCTGCTCCCACTTGTGTGAGAACATGACATAATGGTAGTACTGTCCAACTTCGTGCACAATGCTGGCGTGGTCAATCCTTGTCCTCGTAGAGGAGACCAACTTGCTAAAGATTGGGAGTGACTTGAATGCAGCGGCTTGTTCGGATTTACCAAGAAGCTGACCAGAGATGGTATTAATGAGGACACGTGGCGAGTCACAGATAGCATCTTGAATGGCCCTTCGGATTGCAGTTCTCACTTCTGCTGGATTTGAGTATTGACAATAGAGCTCTGTGATGCAAGATCGGTGGGATAACTCCAGTGTAATGTCGACAACCCTACCAAGTATCTTCGGGTCAGACGAGTGCGACATCCTCAAAAGCATGGTTTCGAATGCGTGTATCGCATCTACATGATTCCCGGCATGATGTAATGCTGCATGTTTCCTCTCGTAGCCCCACGGTGACAATGGATCGAGCTCGATTACCTGTTGACAATCGGCATCAACAACAGTTAATTTGCGTGGGACAACAGGGCTCACTTTCTCTGCGTCATTCAGTGCTGCCTCCCACAGATCTATGGATATGTACGCTTTGCTTCGCTTGATAAGCAGACCTTGTGGGGTGGTGGGATTGAGAGCCAAGGCAGTCGAATAACGAGAGATAGCATCATCATACTGGCCAACACTCATTGCGTCATCCCCGATGCTCTCCAGCTCGTCCATGCAACGATGCTTGAAGTCTACCACACAGCAATCGGGCCATAAGTGACAACAGCTACACAGAATGTGAGGCTACTCGCCATTTATCCATTCTAACCGTTCTTTACGAACATTTGTCGCCGAGTGCTCTCGCAAATTGTCCACCATTTTCTGACAGTCGTACAAGTCTGTTATGTGGTCGACTATCTCCAAATGTTCACCCAAGGTGTGGTAAGTTGTAAGTCTCGAGCTTGAAACCAGAACCAAGGGTGTCAGATATGGAGGACTGCGTTAGCGGAGATTCGAAGCAAGCGCAGTATTTAGTCTGCGTGAGAAGCGAAGAACGGTAGCCTTTTTCCTTCGTTTCTCTTGCACTGTTAGTCGTCGCTTCTCGTCGGAATTCAATCATTGTTTCTCGCGCACCCACCCGCCACTCCCACTCGTAGGCCGCGTACAGGGTAATCATTCGATCGTTTGATACTTGTCCGACGCTGCGTCACTTGACACCCGTCGTTCCGAGCTCGGCGCGCCCAGCCCGCCCTCACAGCGCGCTCTCAGGATTCGGGTCCAGCTTCGGGCCCGAAAAGCTGGCCGCTTTTCACCCAAACCATCTTCGTACTACTTTCCACATACTACTCTCCTCATTTCCACATGTCACCTCGTAGCTATAACGCACAGGTTTGACCCATGTGACAGATGGAGTCACGTACAGTCACTCACGCCCGTGACGTCCTGGCTTCCTGTCAGTACACGATGTTGCCGACACTGATGCACGGCATAACGTGTCTGCACCCCCGTCATAGCCAACCCTGTCCCTCGAGCATGTGAATCAGTTGACAGCAGACGCACACGCCAGTGCCCTCCCCAATCCCATCCTCGACCACCCTGCCCAACCTGATGCAAATGACGCCGACAATGGCATTGCCCAACCCAGTCCCTCCTCAAGCACCTCGCGTAGCCTCACTTGTATGACATCGACAACAGCGACTCCACTAAGGCGATCATTGACGGCAAGATGTGCCTGTCCCAGTGCCCGGCACCACTTGGCATCGTCGCATCGATACGTCGCACAAATACTGTCTGCGTACAGTATAATATATGTACAGTATTTAATAGGAATTTCTTCTCTAATCATCCTCTCCATTGATCCATTGAGGTCTCTCCGAGTGGCACACTATCAAAGGTCGCCCAAAAGGTCGGTATATTCACCAACTTGGAATGTATTTGGCCTTTTACGCCACTCATCTATCATTTTGAGGAAACATTCCGCCGCTTCCATTGTGCGGCCGACAGTTGTGAGACGTTCACACAAGATTCGATATATTGCAAATCTCGGAATCACCAACTCCAAATCGACTTGTGTCAGGCTCATAATACAGATCAGAGAGGAGAGAAATACTAACATCTGTCGCGGTAACCAGAGCATCTTCCCATGAGCCACCTGCCACCGCTGCTCTCTGCCTCTCCACCAGCAGTTGAGCGTGCGTTTGTGCATCAGGATTGTAGGAACTATGACGGTCTAAGCTCAGCAGTCTCTCGAGGAGACGAACTATATTGCACTCTACCTATGACGGTCTAAGCTAAGCGAGGATGAGCGGGGTGTCTAGTGTCAGAAGAAAAGGGCGCACCTCAGCAGTCTCTCGAGGAGACGAACTGAGGTGAGCGAGGAAGAAGGTCCGAAGATATATGAACAGTCACGTGCAATAGAAGTCTAGCTATCAAGATAGGGTCGTTGTGGTGACGAGTTGAATAAGGAAAAGGAGATAGCGAGGGACAAGAAAGGAAGATGGAATACCAAGTAAATGAGGGGTCAACAGTCTATCGATGTCGAGATCCAACAAGGATCACGGTGAGTGAACTCTTTGTGGATGGCAATTGACTCGTCGAGATCATCCGGGTCACCGCAGAGTTCGTAGCGGATCCACAACGCGAGAACGAGATTGGAAAGTCTCTGGGCCCTGTCAAAATAATCAGGTGGAGTATCTTGCACCCCTTCACGAAGTGCCGGGATCAATCCGCCTATGTCGACCAAGGAAACAGAGCCTACGGCCCTGTAAAGCATGTAGGTTTGCAATACGAGGTCAGCAGCACGACGTTCGTGGGTGTTGTCGGAGCATTTGACTTGTACCTCTGACGCGAGCCTGACAACCTCTCCCGGAAATTCTTCAAAACCAAGTTTCCCGTAGTGGTACAAGAGGGCTTGAGAAAGGTACAACAATGTAGCTGGTCGATCTGGGTGACCATCGGCTCGTAACTCGAGAGCTGCTCGATAATAAGAGATGGATGCTGAGAGCTTCGTGAAATCACGATCGTTTTGAGAGTCGATGAGGTAGGCCAAGGCTAGATTGCACAATACAGCTGCATAGCAACGATTGTGGGGTGAACACGTCGCAAGAGCACGCTCGAAATGTTCGACTGAAGCTGCGAGAATTTCGTGTCTTGCATTAGTGCGATATTGGTGGAGAAAATCGTGTCCTTGATCAATTAGTTGCGCAAGGTCAGATGAGTCCTCCCAGTCGAGCTGACCCAGCCAACAATGATTAGCGGAAGACAACATATGTACAAGCGTTCTTGACTCACATCCACGTTATGATCCGAAGCTCTTCCCAATTTACCACGTGGCCGTTGTTCTGTGGTAATATGCAAAGAAGAGCAAGGCGATGCAGACACCCCCTCTGCTAAAGGGAACATGATTACTGTACTGATCGTGAGTACTCATACTGCACTTGTAATGCAGCGCTTACAGCGAGTGTTACGAATCAAGTCACCAACACATGTATCCACGGTGCGGAGGACTTCTCCGTTTCCTAGCATCGGAGAAAACTCGAAGGATGCACACACAGAGAGTTGGACTTTGACGGAGTGTTCGGATGGCCTGTGAATCATGAAAGAGACAAACTAATAGAATACAGCATAGCTCACAGGCTAATCCTTTCATCCCATTCGACGATGCTGTCGTGAAATTGTAGTGTCTTATTCTGACTTTTCCATTTGGTCCCATTAAATTGCACAAGAACATAAAACCCGACTGGCATGCGGTAAAAACCAGCAGTGATATCTGCAACTTGAATGCCTGCAATCAGGATGTCAACTATGAAAGAGGAAAGATCAGCAGCGTACATACGCGTAATTTCCATTTCAAAGCTATCAGTTAGAGGCCCAGCATGTGAAAATTCTTCGAATTTAGATACTATTTCCTGCTGTACACCACCCTCAGTTCGAACGCAGACCTCAGGTAAGACGGAAATGTCGCTAGCAACACAACCAGTGAGAATTCAATAAGAGGACGAAACAGAGAATGGTTCACCTTCTGTCCCCCAGACACACAAAGTCTAAGCAAAAATTAGAACAGCAACGAGTATGTTGACCGAGTACATACTATTATCGGGTTGCGAGACCAGCGAATAGTTTTCTGACAAGAACTTCTCAAGATGGCCCTCGTGTACGAGTTCCTCAGGCATGATTTGTCCCTGGATAGTTGGTAAAATCAGACTGTATAAGAAGGTTTTGAAGACAAACCGTTTCAATCATGGTTATCCATTCACTATCGTGTGTAATGGCTACTAAGGCATTGCCGTCCTAACCAAAATAGTTTCATTGGCACTATGATCCCCGATCCCGCGATAATCAAACCTTGTTCAATAGGTATCGATTGATGATGTCAGAAGGATGAAAGGGCTAAAGGTTACTCAGTCGTCGAGAATACATAAAAGTCGACCTTAGCAACTAACCTGTGATGATGTGGGTATGTGCTCGACACCTACTCTGCTCTTTCCCTTATAGTGTGGTTTTGGATGTTTTTTTCGGTTGAATTTCCGCCAAAGTTTGGCGAGAAAACACGGGTCTTTACGCGGCCAAACAGCGGGCACCGGTTGAACCTCGGCCTTCGGTTTCTGAGACAACCATCCCAACACATCATTGCGTACTGCGATCTTGAACCCTCTAATGTAAACAGTTTGATTGACATTCCCGTATTGGCCAGGTTCGGGTCCATCACGGTATTCCAGACGAAAGGTACACCTCCAATCTTTCCTGGTACGTTCACCCTCCCGTGGTACGACCCTGATACGTCGATCTTCTGTACCTGTCGCACCATGGAATGCTGCAAGGGACCATGAACGTGCTTTATGAAATCCGGTAATCAAGTAGAGGGAGTCGTTGGTGATGCCTTCACCGCAGTGCTCCTTGGCAAATTCGTACCAGTCAAAAGCGTGCTCGATCGCCATCTTGCGGAAGCGCTCGTTTGCTTGGAGCTGGAGTTTATGGGATGTGGCACCATCTGGAAGAATCAGGATTGCGCCTTTGGCGGGAGTTGGGAGGAAATCGTAGTGACCAGCTCTTCAAATTATCTGTCAGTATAAGTCTTCGAACTTGGGGATTAAGATTTTACGCTTGTGACGTCGGTATGAGCCGAGTTATGCCAGGAGAGGTAACAATACAACCGGGAGGATTAGCATTGGGTTTGACATCAACATCATAGTCGATATCAAGTTGAATCGGTTTGAAATTGAAAACGGCACCAAGACGTCGTTTGTTGTGGAGAGCATGATGAGGTCCGTAAGATATGTTGAAGAGAACATTGAAAGTGCCATCCCAATCAACGTAACCAACGTCTCCGATTTGCAATCCTTCCTGTCTATAGCTGGACGGGAGTGTATTGCTTGGTTCAGGATACCATAATGGATACCCGCGATTACTCGGGAGACATTTTGCGTACAAATCTTGAGGGTGGTCGCACATGCTATATGCTATAATCCAGAGATGAGCCTGAGGTTGCCGTGGCGCAGCTCAAGTTCAAACCGAGTCGTTCTTGCCAGAGTCGGTTGAAGGTTGAAAAATCGGTCCGTAACGCCGACTAAGTTGAGCGGAACTTTGTGAAGCGGAAGTTGCAGAAGCCAGCAGCACTCAAGGCTTCGGAGGCGCTGAAGAACCAACTTGGATGGAAGGTCTCACGAGTCACTCGGATGCACTCTCGTTACATACTTCCACCCTTGAACTTGATTGCGGTGTGGGAGGCTGTCAGGTGTATCAATGAAACGGTATAAAAGGGGGAAGAGGGATAAAAGTAGTAGCCCACCGGGCCAGGGATTGGCGGCGCTAGAACCACCAACTTTTATCTCGGGTCGTCGACTTCTCATGCGTCACGCTCGACGATGCTGTGCGATCAAAAGCTCGATAGCGCTCGAGACGCTGCGTTCTCCTGCAAGGCTCATTGGAAGTCCCACGCTTTCCATTCCCTGTGTTGTCGCTCTGTAACGTTGGATTGTGTCCCGATTCTCCTGGTCGCTATTAGTCCATACGATCTCAAACATTGGCGTGAGCGTCCGATTCAGGTTGTCTGTTGTTGTTCGCAGTGAATCATGGTGTGGACGCTGTATCATATGTCGTTACTCGCCAAGCAAGGTAAGGTACAAAGGCCGCCGCAGGCGGCATTTCCCGCGTGTAGGAAAATGCTAATTATGTAATGTTGAATCTACGGTAACGACGGGCTGGATCTCCAAATTAAACCACGAAGAAGAGATGGACGGCAATCGATGCGATTTGTAGACTGTGGCAATCAGTGAGCGTAGTGTGGCGTTTCGAAGGAGAAAATGTTCACACGGCGAGGGAAGGAACGACGGTCTTCCTTCGGCCAACGTTGTTTTCGACAGGGTGACAATCGTCTGGTACAGTACACTATCTCATAATGCATATGGTAATAGTGCATAAATCTCATAGTGAATAGGATTTTGTGGATCCCATTTCGGGGCAGTGGAAAATTGGATAATAATGAATAATGCATAATGCATTGACATGATTGGCCCATTATGCAGTATGGCGGGCCACAATGAGTAGGTGGGAGCATGGTCAGGTACCCAGCCCACGACTTTCGGAGGGGTATGTCATGGAATGTATGGATTTCGGGGCTATTGTACAGCAGTAGAGGTACACAAGAATGAAGATTGGACAACAATGAGATGATCGAGGTTGACTCTGACGATGAAGACAAGCCCAGAAAACCTGACATTTCCCACACCAAGATGATTGATCTTTGTGAGAAACTCATGGAGGCATGTTTGCAGCACGGAGACGTCTCATCAGACCTCCACTCAACTTATTGACACATCCTCATCATTTCTGCATTAGCCTTCATCAGGAAGAGCTTCTCCATGCCCAACAGACCACTTTAGATGCATTCATCACCCACCCAGGTCAACAATCCTTTGGCACACATGTGTAGCTGTATCGTGACTGTCACATTTGTCATGATGTGTGACAGATATAGTACTGAATATAGCTCATAATGCATAAATTTTTTTGTCTCCCATCCATATGCATTATGAGATAGTGTACTGTACAATGGTCAGCAGTCCCTCCACCTTATTGGCCCGCACTGATCATCCTCCACGAGGCTATCATGTAGCTGAGTTGGGTAAAGCCAATGAGCAAGGTAAGTCGCACTTTACCCACAGGTAATAAATCGGTAGATACGGTGGCGGATCGTATCGGCCGACTTATGTCTCATGCCAACGTATTCCCTTATCTGATCCTCACTGCCCCAGGCCGATTCTCAGCGGCGATACCAAGATCTGCTCGACTAGTTGCGACTACCCCGAGGGAACGCGACTAAGTATATCAGGAAGATCGGAGAAACTTCATCAGCAAAACTACAAAAGTTCTGAAATGACTGGACTGGACTGGATTGACTGGAGCCAGTCAATTCATATGTTTAGAAATCTAGAGTGACATTAAATTATTAGTAAAGTCATGTCAGTACTTCATATGTTCAGACAATCAGTAGTTTCAGTGGTCCAGCAATTAAGTTGATTGAGAACCCAGCAATTCCATAAATTTCAGAAGTACAGTAGATCTACTGGTCAGTGATTCCAGTAATTCAAGTAGCAGAGTCCTTCAATATTTCAATCACCCAAAGTTTTCAATGAATCTATAAGGCAGTAATTC
>JBBPJL010000820.1:0-13257 GCA_038088675.1 Xanthoconium separans | reverse complement strand
ATGCATGACACTTTCTGAAACTCAGGGGGTTCGTCGAAGCTCCTGGACCGCTCGTTCCCCGCGAGGCCAACAGAGATACGGTCATCAACGTGTCGGATACAGCTGAACCACGCACTATATTCGTGAAGAAAGGTACCCATGTAAGTCGCCATAATGCTGATTGCCATCATTCTGATTCATCCCCTCCACTGTCACTGATGGAACTCGACGCCATAGGTTGCAGTCGATCTCGTCGGAATCCGTAAGTGGACAACCATAACCTGCGTGTTTGTTTTCCCTCGAGTAACTGTTACCTGAATGTTCTTCTTAGAATATCACCCACGATACTATTCCGACCCTGAAGTCTATCGGCCTTCACGATGGTACGCGAAGAAACAGAACCACACTTCGGAAGGTACTGCGGACTTTACTGGGTTTAGCTTTGGTACGTACATATGCCAGCGCACAGCCTGGTTCTCATCCATCCATCGTTGTTATCAACTCAACTGACGTAACTTCCGCTAGGTCCCCGTTCCTGTATCGGCCGAAAATATGCATCCACGGAGGCCGTATGTTTCCTTGCGCATCTACTGCGCGATTGGCGGGTCGAGCCCTTGTCTTTGATGCGCCCAAACGGGAAGGTAGAGAGCTTGGATGAGTGGCAGGAACGTACTTTGCGGGCGGATCTGAAGATAACGCTGGGTATCAAGGATTGTGGACTCCGATTCGTGCGACGCAAATAAATGCCGGCAGGTGCCTTGATAACCGGCACCAAGAATGCATACTGCAAGACACGTCTCTTACAACACTTTGTTTGGAAGAGAAATCATTTCCGCTTGTCAGTGCTTAGGAAGCACTTTCCTTCATTTGTCTGAGCTCCATCGAATGATTTTACAACTCCTGATCGCTCTCGTGCCTGCCGTTGACCCCCGTATGATGGTGGAAATTAAACTATCGCTAAACCTACATATGAGTACATCGTTTCTTATGGACAATATTCCTTTTTCTGGCCCGTTACGAGCACCATCGGACTGAAAATCTACGCAATGACAAGTCAAATTTAGTGGAGGTGAAAGTAATCTAGACACATACATACCCGTAAGCGCGCCGCAGCCAACATTGCCTCGATGGAAAGTTGACCGTACCACCAGCTGAGAGAGGGGTACGAATTCGACCGACGGCTTTGGTGATCTTCAAGGGGACGGTGCCACGGTATGTCCTTTTCACAAAGCGCGAGGTCAGTTGCCGACACGTTCACGAGACCTGCTACTTCAAGATTTGAAACAAGCCTCCCAACGGTGTTGATAGAGTCGGCCTTGACCGTCGTTGGGAAACTACGCCAAAGATTCTCGGCAGCCACAACGTGTTCCCTGTTGGCAGGTGTCATTGTGTCGGTGAAGCACCATTCGTAACTCGCGAACTAGATGTCAGTGTTAACCTGCGAGGTTCAGTTAAGCTCATCATTCTCATTCTACCAAGGGGCTTCAGTAATCTTTCAACGTACTTATAGAGCACCACGGGCGAAGGGGTTCGCTATAGCAGCAGTTCAATGCCTGTCACAAGACAACTATGCATGCAGCGCACATAACCAAGCTCGATGGCAAACACTGCATCGAACGAGCAATCTGGAAATATTTCGAGTGCTTCACATATGTATCGAGCTGTCAGTTTCAGATATGGTCATCTTGGATCTACATGTCACAGGAAAAGGCGAACCCTGGCAATACGTGAGTCGATCGGCAAGGTCTGCCTTTTCAGCGGCAAACTTCGCGCTGGAAATCTAACACAAACGTTAAAACAGCATACACGGGAAATGGCTGAATACTTCTGACAAGATGGGGATCGGTATCAATTCCGACCACGTTGACATTGGAAAATTGCACGAGCTGTTGACAAATAGCTCCATTTCCGCAGGACAAAGCCAGAACTGTTTTCCCAGGTTTCAGGTGAAGTTGACTGAACAGCAAATGTTGATGGCGAGCCATTGCAATTGGCAGGCTGTCACCCTTGTAAATTCTCGAGAAGTGGAAGGTGACATTCGGCGAGGATCCCCCTAGTAATCGTGGGTTGAAACTAAGCATCGACGAGAAAATGGGAGAGAACATCGATGCTGAAGACAACTATGAGCTGGGGCACCCAGAAGTGTTTGGCTTCCCTACCAACTGAGAAGTTTGAGAATACCTGTTCTTTATTACTGTAGATATGATCATCTATGCCGAAAAAGCCCGTGTGGTGATGTCACGGTGTCGTTGGACGCAGTCCCGATGCCCTATGACACTCGACTATTTACTCCGTCCACCGACGGAACTTCCGTGAGCGAAAGTGATCTCCGAATCTTGATGTTCCCTTGAATGCCCATCATCACCATCATGACTATGTGATCTCCACTGCCAGACCAGACATAATTATTCAAATAACCACTCGGACGGGTCAACTTACTCACGAACCTCTGGTTCTAGACTTGGGCACTTGGAAATCAGCCGGGAAGATAAACTCTATTCCGAGTCAACGTGCCCGGTCGTAGCTGCACACGTGTGAGGGTATTCTTGGAACAAAGTTGACTTCGAGTCCCACTCGGAGGCAATCGATTTGATTCCCACGGTAGCTCCAAGTGAACCTCCAATTATTATGTAATCAGGGCACCACCACCGGCATCAGCGCTCGTACTGAAGTCCGAACTTGCACGGATCATCGCAAGTAATATTGGGCACGAGTCTGTCAGCATGATTTCATCAAGCCACAAGCGTGGGCCCCCACGCCAAGCTACTTCAGGGCCGACGGTTGGACGTGAAGAAAGGGCATTGTCGGACTCAAATATATGACTCAGGTGCAGTATCTGTTCCTTCTAAAGTAGATGATGGCCGTAAGCTGTGACTGTGGGACACGGCAACCACGATCAAGACGGAGCAGAGGTATTGGAACGATGGAACGACAGTTTGTGCCACAAAAAATTGGTGACCGGCCCTGCAACTCTCCCGCGGTGGACAGCAACCGAACCAAGTTGCCCCCCGTATGCTACCTACCACCACTGGAGGCGCTGGTAACGTTCCACCTCGAATTTTCCGGAGATCCATTCCAGTTTCATTCGTATACATTTCGCCTTCACTGACTTGAAGCTAATCTACGACATCATAGCAACCACACAGTGGGAATTGATCGTCGATCAACGGCTGCTCACATCCGAGGCTGTCCATCGTCAAGCCCAGGGTGTCGGAGACCCCGATTAATCCTACACATCATCTTACCGCCAGTGGACCATGTGCGAACACAGGGTTGAGTCGTTTCTGATTCGTCTTTCATGCGCGGTGCTCAGCTTTTGTCTGAGAGCTAACATTGAGGCTGCGCGGTGGAAAATAACATATAGTTATATTTAGAAAAAATCGCGCCGGCCAAGTATGATATATTTCTTCGTTATAATCGCTGACGGAAGAAAAGACAGCGCCAACTGATACCCTCCATTCCATTTACCCCCGTCTGGTGCTGATTATCATCTCTGAAGTGAACAACGTTAGCAACGCTTTGTCATGCAATTGCAAATCCAAGAGCTATCGTCAGGTTTGGTACCTGGCACAACCTGCCGGATAGCATGCGTTGTGGTAGCTGTGGCACTGATCTCCATTTTGCGGTCATCTCATAGTCCAAACGTAGGTGGGACAAATAATCAACGATGGGTTGCTTTCTGACGTACGGTGTTGGATTAGTTGGACAAAATCCCAACAGTGGGTTCAAATACATGGCTGGGATCTTGCTGGGATGGTATCAAGTTTCTGTTCAATGCCGCAGATATGGTCCAAGAAGGCTATGAAAAAGTGGATCTTTCTTTTCGACGGCGACTGCAACACTAACGTTCATGCTCATTGTAGTACAAAGGCACACCATTCAAGGTGTCAGCACTTTCTCGCTGGATGGTCATTGCCAGCGGTCCTCAATATGTGGAGGAGTTTCGCAAATCTCGCGAAGACGAATTAAATTTACATGAAGCAGCAGGGGATGTAAGTATATCCTTGTTCTAAGGTGGATCAACATGACCGAAGCGCAAACAGGTTTTGCAAGCAAGCTACACGTTAGGATACGAAGTTCACAACAATCCATATCACATTGGGATCATCCGCTCGAAACTCAGCCGCAATCTCGCAGCGATGCATGCTGACATTCAAGATGAAGTTGTCACGGCCTCCGACGAAATTTTCGATCTCAAAGATTACGGTCAGTTGATGTCGATTATCACTGCCGACACTTTTCTCAGACTCCGATCGCGAATAACTAGAGTGGAAGAGTATTACTGCTCTCAGTACCGTCCAAAAGATCGTTACCCGAGCTATCAATCGGGCGTTCGTTGGTCTCCCTCTATGTACGTCCTCATTTCGTTTCTACTTTCTGAAATTGACATCCGTAGGTCGTGACCCCGATTGGGTGAAGCTCAATATAGACTTTACTTTGGATGTCGTGAAAGGAGCGGCTATAATCACATTGTTCCCCAAGTTCATGGCACGGCAAGTCCAAGTCCTTTTCCGAATTGACGTAGTCCCTGACCTTTCATTAGGTTTATCACACGTTTCCTGACGAATATTCCTGCAAGCACCAAGCGCGGTGTAAAGCACCTTACTCCGATTGTTGAGACACGACGAAAGCTACTTGATGACTACGATACCTCAAATGCTGATCTGCCTGTGAGTTGGGTGTTTCACCTGTGTGAAGAGAGCTCACCTGTGTGGATTTGGTAGAATGATTTTTTGCAATGGTTAATGGAAGGTTCTGAGGCTCCTGAACGCCACGTAAACAACATAACTTCACGTATTTTGGCTGTCAACTTTGCCGCTATTCACGTACGTAACTCTCTTCTCTGTGTGTACGATGCCGACTGAGCTCGTTTATGCTCCAGACAACCTCAAACGTAGGTTGAAACCACCCGCGAAAGAGTAGTCAGTGCCTGACATCCCGACAGAGCTTTACTCAAACACTTTACAACCTAGCAGCCTATCCTCAGTACATTCAAGAGCTTCGCGATGAAGTAGAATCGATTATCAAGGTCGAAGGCTGGTCAAAGAACTCGGTGGCAAAAATGCACAAAATCGACAGCTTTATGAAAGAGACCCAACGTGTAGATGGAATCGGTCTTGGTAAGTACAGTCGATGTTACTCCGCAGCACTACTGACCAATTCTGTTACCACTGGCAGTGAGCATGGTGCGAAAGACCATGAAAGACGTTACCTTTGCAGACGGATCTATCATACCACAAGGAACCTTCGTTTCGGTGGCCAGCCAGCCCATGCACAGTGACAATAACGTTTACAAGAATGCCGAAGTGTTTGATCCATTCCGTTTTTCCAACATGCGCGCCACCGAAGATGGCGCTGGTGTCAAACACCAATTTCCCGTGACGAGCCCAGAGTACTTGGTGTTCGGACACGGCAGACACGCATGGTAAGAAGCCTTCCCCATATCCTAAGCACGCCGTGCCAACCTTTTTTTTGTAGTCCTGGTCGATTTTTCGCCGCGAACTTGCTCAACACCCTGCTCGCTCATTTCGTTATATCATACGATGTCAAACTGGAGGAAAACACGACCCGCCCAAAGAATTTGCGGATTGGCACTGCGATCGCACCAAACCCTACCGCTCGGATCATGATCCGGAAGAGGGTCGCCTAGATAGATCATGGGAATTACTTGGTCGTCATGGGCTTTTGACATCATCTCATCCTGCATGGACGTCGCTTACTGCTCCTTTTCGTGACATGGCCTTGAACGGCTGTTATATCGTAACTATATAATATTTACTAATACTCTTTTCAACCTTGCATAAATTATTGTTTTTTATCTCGTACTGCACGTGGAGCATATATTTGTTTTTATTGGGCCGAGCCCCCACACCAGAATCTGAATGGATTGGTACCCTCTCCTCCCGTAGTCATTGAAGGTTTCTACAGCATACCAACCAACTATTATCCGAGATCACCGCCCATAATGTGGAGATTGTGGCCCAACCCTTATAACCGCCGGGCTCTCCCTACAAGAAACGGAAACCAAGAGATGCACGCGCGCACAATACACTCTCCATCGTCACGCGGGCTCCGTACCAAATCGCAACACCTTTTCTAACAAAGAATCGGCCCAGAGTCTTCTCGTCGACTGCTGTACATAGCTACATAATTTATACAAACTGCTCGTGTACCATGCTATAAGTTAAACCATCGTCCAAGGGTATAAGCACATGACCTCTCAGAGACCCTTCTCCCCTATTACAAGCACCATCGGACTGAATATCTGCTCAACCACAAGATAAGTCCAGTGTGTTAGGGTACTCAACAATACACGTACCCCTAAGCGTCCCGCAGCCAAAAATGCCCCAATGGACAGCTGGCCATACCACCAGCTATGAGAGAGGTACGAACTCGACCGAGAGTTCTGGTGATCGTCGAGAGGACGGTACCACGGTACGTCCATTGCACGAAGCGCGAGGTCAGTCGCCGAGACATTCACGAGACCTGCTCCTCTCAGAGTTGCAACGAGACTCGTAATGGTATTGATGGAGTCGACCTTGGCCACCTTTGGGAAACTACCCAGGAGATTCTCGGCGGCCACGACGTGCTCCTCGTTGGCATGCGTCATTTCGTCGGTGAAGCACCATTCGTAACTCGCAAACTGAATCTCTTTATCAACGTGTGCGGTCGAGTGCGGCTAGTGATTCTTACTCTACCGCAGGGCTTCAGCAATCTTTCAACATGTTTATATAGTGCCATGGGTGATGTGGTTCTCTATAGCTACCGATCAGTGCCTGTCGCAAGGCGGCCACGCATCTACTTACAAATCCAAGCTCAATTGCAAATACTGCATCGAACGAGCAATCTGGGAATCTTTCGAGTGCTTCACATATATCCCGGGCTATCGGTATCAGAAACGGTCATCTTAGAGCATCTACGAGTGATAGGAAAAAGCGCGAACCATGATAATACGTGAGTCGATCGGCAAGGCCTGCCTTTTCAGCAGCAATCTTCGCGCTTGAAATCTAACCAGAACGTCAAATCAATTTATTCAGAGAAGGATGCATGCTGCTGACCAAATGGGTGTCGGTATCGATCCCGATCACATTGACAGTGGAAAATTCCACGAGCTGCTGACAGATAGCACCGTTTCCGCATGACAGAGCCAGGACTGTTTTCCCAGGTTTCAGGTGAAGCTGACCAAACAGCAAATGCTGATGGCGAGCCATTGCAACTGGTAAGCTATCGCTCTTGTAAATCCTCGAGAAATGGAATGTTCGATTCGAGGGCCCTCCTTGGGACCGTGCTCTGAAACTACATTTTGGTAAGAGAACGGGAGAAAACAGCGACGCTGTAAACAACTAATATGAGTTGGGATATTCATCGTCGTTTGTTTTTCTTACCCGCTGCAAAGATCGAGAGCAACTGCTCTTTTCTCCCGTAGATATGATCATACGCGTTGAAAAGTCCCATGTTGTGCCAATGTCACGGTATTGAAGTTGGGTGTCGCCTTGCTTGCTCTAAGACTCGACTATTTATTCATGTCCCTTTATGGGAGTTCAGCATCCAATAACGTCTGATACTAAGCGAAAAGCATAGAGCTCCAAGACGCACAGCGTCCGGAATAGTTCCACGGTTTGATGTACAAGGCAAAGGCGGCCTGCAGACTCGATGATGTTGGCGAATGCCAGTTGATTACATAATGATGCGCCTGAGCCTTGATGACTCACACCAATGAACCATAGAACCTTCGTTGAGGACCCCAACTGGGTGCCCGAACGAGATTCGATCAATTCGGATGGTGCGTTCAGAATTATACACTGATTATGAATATGAATAGCCAAATTTGTATTTATTATCAAGTTCATTGCGGCACATCGGCGACCGTTTTTCAGTACGTCCCTGTACGGCAGAGTCATTACTACTGTACACTTTGTACAGCATAGGTTACTCCTCGGAGAATGCAATGCTTGCAAAATTCCATTGCACAACCTTCACGGCACGGTTCAGTTGACCACGGAACTTTGCATATGAATGATGGTGTGTTTGATGGGACCACGGGGGCAGAACTATAAGCTGTACACAAGCCCCTTTGCACAGACTCTGAGACGTGGCCCAGAGCAATATTGGGTACGAATCGATGGCTGTCGTGTTCTGTTGTCTACTGCTGAATGTTACTCCCAGCGTGTGAGACTTGGAGCACTGAACCCTTGTACCCTTGGTTGTTGCATTGCTCAGTCGCTTTGTCACATGAAAATTACATCATCGAAATGAGCACTTGGCGATAAGTCGGAGGAACCGATAAGCCACGTTTGATGGGAGAACTGCCGGTGAGCAAAATATTTACTCGCAGCATTGGTCACATGTCACAGCTTCTATGTTTATCGATATATTGCCAGTACGCCCCCAAAGTCTCCCCGCGACCGTCGTCCCATCAAACTTCTTGCACGGCCAGCGCTATGTCGACAACCCCCTCACCTAGTATCGAACAGCAGATAGCAGCATTGGTGGCAGAAATCGGGCAGAATCTCACCAACAATTATGTGACTAGTGAGTGCGCCAGCCTGAGCCGACTTGCATGATTTTGAATGTCTAATGGTTTTGCAGTGTCGGCTATATCCTTCCTGGTTTACGATATTTTGATCAACTTCGACAGAGAGGTCAGTTCAAGTAGATCGTTTCCAGAGCATTGTCAATGCTAATGCTTTGTATTGAAGATCGAGCACATTTGGAAGTATGTCTTTCGCTTACCACAGTATAATTTTTTTTCACTTGGCCTTACCGTTTTTCTTGTCGCACCAGAGCCAGGTGGACTATCTCCAAGGTCCTTTTCATTCTCGGGAGATACTATGGTTTAGCCTATGTGATGTAAGTGAAACATGAAATTCATTGTGACTAGTTCGACTAATCTTTTGTGATACTACGCTAGCGCTGATTTTTACGGTATGATTCGACAACATTGCTCTAGTGATTCCATCCGACTTCTTCATAGTGACCACAACCATCGGTCTCTCCAGTCAAGTACGTGAAAATTTGGAATTATGCTGGAAGACTGCTAACATTCGGATTTAGTTGTATGTCGACTTCTGCATGCGATATGTTTCCAGATTTCACTACTGACGTTGTCGTATCAGTTGCCAACGCTGGTTTTGGTATTCAATCATGTAAGTGCATTGCACTGCAATTTTGCAGATGCTGATCAAGATATAGGGCTGGAGATGTCTTTTTCACCAGCCTCGTTAACATCATCCTCATTCTACGCTTGTATGCGATATACAGAAACCGCAAAGGTGAGGAAATGTTGTATATACGGGATTGTGTTCCGGTGAACTTCAAGTGCGTTGCGTCTACAGTATTGGCTTTCTTTGTTACTCTGTTCATTGGTATGTGATTTCAACTCTCACCCGCAAGAGAACTGAGTTATTCCCTCTAGCTGAACTAGTGGTCAGTGGTAGATATATTACTCTGGTGATACCCCTCCTTGAACACACATTTAGTTTGAACTTTACGCCTCCATAACACTGAGCGGCCAGGCAGCGAGGACTGTATTTACCTTACCCCCCGGGATTCCACTGGCTGGGTGCTTTGCAAATCCCAATCTGAAGATCGCTTTGTTCGCTTGGTGAGTTTTCTTCTTTTTTACGGGTAGATCCAGAACATTGACTTTAAATGTCTCCCATTCGTCTCCCATTTATCAGGGTGCCGTGTATGGTGGTTGCTAGTGAGCATTGTGTGCAGATTCGAGCATAAACTCCTAGGGCTTACCCATTCACAGCGTCTTTCTTCTGTATGACAGTTGGGAAGGTTATCTCCGACGGATATGTCACTCCACAGCAACTGAAAGATGTCAAAAAAGTCTCTCCGCTGATCGTGTCGATGGTGCGAGACGGAGCGGTGTTCTATTGTTTGATACTTGGTGCGTTCACCGTCAATTACGAAGTTCTGAGTTGGTATTGATCCCACCGGAATACAGGTATCCTACTCGTCACAATTATTCTCATCGAGACTGCCCATGGTTTGGTGACTGGGTTCACCATACAGTACGTGCCCACTCTTTCAGACATTGTCTCATTGGGACTTTGACCTTACTTGAACAAATAGATGGGTAGTTGTGATATATTCTTTAACCGTAAGTAACGTTGGTTTCAGTGTATATCTGGCTCACGTTCCCTTCGGAAGGCGTCGCGCCTAGTGCTCAATCTGCGTGAGGCGGGAAACCGTACTCATTTTGGCACATCGCAGTTTGGCACGTCGAAGACCGCTGTCACTGGTCCCCCTGTGTTTGCTATGAATCCCATGAAACGAGCGGCCCGTCATTCGGAGAGTTACTTTGACCCCCCTCTCTTGCACGATGAGGCCACACTACCTTCTAGTGTTTAAAATAATTTATTAAAAATGATTTGAGACGGAGACTTTGTACGCTTGGTATGTACAGAAGGGGGCCATACGTATGTCAAGTACTTTTCACGATTATTTCTACTATTATTTCCACATGTTCGTCGCGGGTGAAATAGCACGTCGGGGCTACGAGTGTATACGTACCTTAACCATCTGATACCAATGGCACGATACCCCCAAAAATTCGGTGTTGATCCCGCAACGCTATCATCCGAAACACTGACATGTATGTACGTGTCAATCAATCTGTCGTGCTGGCAGTAACATTGCTCTAGCATCATCTTGTCATGGTGATCATCACGATCGGCGTCCGCTAAAAGTGTTGGTGGAGAGTGTGGTTTTTTGATCCTCCGCATGGCGGCGTGGCAGTGCGGAGGTAAAAAGAAACATCGTCGAGCTAAACTATGGGATCTGACTGCAAGTACCGAAGGGTGCCGGTGACTTGTACCTAGATCATGATCTGACCGGGAGGTGATCGCACACAGAGAATCCGCCATTGGAACTTCCGTGACGAGCGTGCCGGTACGCCCCCTAGATGGAGGTACACAGAGAATATTCCTGCACAAGGACTCGAGAGACCATGTGCACAATCGGATCATCTTACACATGCGAGTGTGCACAACTTCTCCGCGTCCTGTGTTGCAAGAGCACACGTGTTTAAGTGGGATAGATATTTTCGCGTAAATCATGGGTATCGTATCGGCAGTTTTGACAGTCCGGTGTACCGCCATTGCAGATTCTCAGCGCTCGACGCCAGTGAAACAGGGACACGACGGACCTATTAGACGCCGACATCGTTGAACGCGAAACAACATGAGAATAACGGACCCTCGGAGATCTGAAACCTCTGTTTCACTGGATAAAGAGTAAATGCGAGAAATAACAATCAACTTGAACCTGAAGTGTAAAGCGTCAAAGTTGCATGTGGTAGAGATTCAAGTATTAGTAGACGCCAGCACAGCGTTGTTGGAGTACGGCCCGGTGAGAAATGATCAAGTGGTGTCGGGGGTCTGAGCCCATTGTTTACTTTGAACTTCTTCCGACTTCGACGGTGCTTGCGGTCCAGACGAAAGCCTTCCCACCCCCAAGTTGTATGTAATCATTGCCTGCGAGCCAGTCATGATTGATATTGATCGCCGAGTTGTGGCGACCGGGATATTTCTGGTTGCCCGACCCATCAGGCATCTGATGCCAAAAATTCCGCATGTCCCCGGTGCCATTGCGAAGGCGCTGATGGATGAATGTTGTCCAGGGATACCTATATGAGTGGATGTCGCTAGGTAGGTCGATAACATACTAGGCGACTAGATGACTTCAGATTCGGTGCAGAACCCTGCATTGTGCAAACAACACGTTGCTATTGTGACCAAGCATCCATTCATGGCTGTGATCCGAACGGCTGAGCACTTTGTGCTATTGGTCAAATATTTAATTCCGCTTATAGTTCGATATAGAGCCAAGAAAACGGCAGCGTAGCTTGATATACTTACTAGAAAAGTTGGCGTCCAACTTCAACGTTTTCAAGATTCAACGTTGTACTGGCTGACACCCGAGACCATGTCAATGCTTTCGAGTCCATCTGCTCTCATTTTCCCACAAGGTGCTGTGTGTGAACGTGTTTGCGCCACGCAATAGGTCAGACAACCAATTCTAACATTTCTCCGCACAGATGTTTCCAAGTTGGCTAAGACAGTTGCCTTCCTTGGTGCCCTTGTAATCGTATCGCGCGTTGTCAAGCTCGTCCGAGGTGTCAATGTATGTCACACTCGTCAAAATGGGGTTCATGTCTAGGCTCAAGGTTAATAATGAGAACAGGCTGTCAATTCACTTGCCGGTTTCCGCATCCCATTTTCGCCATTTACCGTCCTGGGTGGCGTTCTGCCTGCTACATGGTGGAACCCAAGTGAGAGACACCTAGAAAACATGTTATTCATGCTAACTAAAACTAGGTTTCATGTTCGTATGGAGCGATCGAAATGGTGCGTGATGCATTAACGTCCTCAACCAATCCTTATCATTGTGTGTCAGTCTACAATCGCTTTGGTCGTGATACGATATCAGTCGTATCGTTCGTCCATGGTGATCCGATCATATTCACCCGATCCCTGGACGTAGCGAGACAAATTCTGACCGGAGGGTTTGACAAGTTTGACAAGTCGCCAGCCCTCAAAGGTCCTTTCTCGTCAGTCGGCAAGATATCTTCCCAGACTGTTTCTGATCGGGTTCATAGATACTGGGGTCCCAATATCGTAGACTCTTTCGGCGAGCAGTGGCGAAAGCACCGAAAGATTTCGACTCCTGCATTCAACAACGACACGTATGTAGACGATGAAATTCAGAGTGTGGCCGAGTGATGCTGACTTGATGAACCAAGGTATGCCAGCGTCTGGGATGCCTCTTGTAAACTCTTTGCGGACTTGGTGTCCGCGGAAGGATGGGCGTCAAAGGATGTCGTCGATCTCGCTAGTATCGATGCAGTTACATTCAAGGTACTCGCTCTTATCTCCTGAGTTACGATCGTTTGCAGCCTGGCCAATCTGCTCACCAATCTTCACGACAGTTTTCGCTCATCATTTTCACCTCAGTTGGGTTTGGAACACCGTTGACGTGGTCCAAGCTGCATACCGATGGGGACGATCTCAGCATCCTAGAATGTCTTGATATTATCACAAACACGATCCTGTTTTCTGTTGCTGCCCCTTCCTGGGCATGGAATTTGCCTTTTAAATGGTCAGCATAACAATGTTGAAACAAACTTTATTTTCTGACGGTCTTTGCAGGTTTCGAAAGACGCGTCGAGCGTACGATATCATGCGCGTCTTCGTGCGGTCCCAAGTCAACTCGGTACGACAAGCCATTCGATCGGAAGCAGCCGATGAGGACATCAAACCCGGAAAA
>JBBPJL010000819.1:0-13260 GCA_038088675.1 Xanthoconium separans | reverse complement strand
GGAGGGAGGCGTGGAACACGTTGTGGATCTTCCATGTTGGAGGGAGTTTGAGGTGATAAGAGATTGAAGAAAGTACTTGAATAACCTCAAAGGGTCCTTCCCTCTGAGGAGTGAGTTTTCGGGTGGGGTATCTTAGCTTGAGATTTTGGGAGTCCAACCAGACCTTTTGTCCTGTTTTCCAGGGAGAGAATTTGGACGTGATTCGGTCTGCCATGTATTATCTGGCTTTGTCATGTGCTGCAACCACTTCTTCTCGGGCTTTTTCCAGGGAATTCATCCACTGTTCTAGAGCCGGAAGGAAGGTTTTTCCGAGAGGGGGGTAAGAACAGGGTTCATAACCCATCATTAAGAAAAACAGGGTTTGTTTGGTGACGGAGTGGCGGGCGGAGTTATGGTGGTATTCAGCAGTAGTGAGGAGATCCGCCCATTTTTGTGGAACTCTGTCGCAGAAGATTCTCAAATAAGTTTCCAGTTCCTGATTGATTCTCTCTGTTTCTCCGTCAGTTTGGGGGTGGTATGCGGTGGAGAGGGCAACATTGTATTGGAGGAGTCTAGCGAGTTTGAAGGCAAAGGCAGAGGCAAATTGGGGACCTCAGTCTGAGATTACTTTATCATGCAGTCCAAAGTGTTTGAAGATGGAGGAGAAAAAGAGTTTGGCCACTCCAGCGGCATCAATGTTTTTGGTACAAGGTTCGAAAATCACCCCCTTACTAAGCCCATGGTCTACCATGACCATAATGGAATTGAAACCGTTGCTGGTAGGAAGTCTGGTGATGAGATCAACGGACACCTGCTGGAATGGACGGGTGGCAGTGGAGGCAATAGGAGAGAGAGTGGGGATGGTTGGGTGGGTTTGGATCTTGTTGGCCTGACAGGGAGCATATCCTGAGATATAGTGGCAAACAAACGTAGTCATCCCAGGCCACCAATAGTCTTTTTCTAAAGTGGCAATGGTGCGGAAATAACCATTGTGTCTGCTAAGTGGGGAGAAATGGCATTCTTCTACTAGGCGATGGTGGAGGGGGATGTCTGGTATATACACTTGTCCCTTGTAATAGAGCACGCCGTCAGTGTATGCCCAGTCTATGGGGTTATTGAACTGAGTGGGTAGGACATTATCGTTGTCCGTGCTGAGAAGTTTCAGCCGTTCAAGGACAAGGGGGTTCGATGGGGTGGATGCAAGGAGTTTGGATCTCAGTTCGGCATCTATGGTTCTGATGAATAGTTGTTCTGGAAGAAGTGTCTTTTCTGTGTTATCAGATATGGTTATAACTCCTTCTGGTCGTGACAGCACATCAGCTGGCCCCATTTGGGACCCCGGGCAATGTTTGAAGGTGAGATTGTACTCTTGGAGGAACAATTGCCATCTGGCATGTTGGCGGGATAGGTTTTGTGGTTGTCGAAAGTAGGTGAGGTTTTTGTGATCGGTTAGGACAGTGACCATGTGTTCCATGCCAGTAAGGTAATGTCTCCATTCTTCCAGAGCATGGATGACAGCAAGTAGTTCTCTATCATAGATGTCATTATTTTGTTCTGCTTCAGAAAGGGTTTTGGACAGATAGGAGCATGGGTGGAGATCACCGTTACCGTCCTTTTGCATCAGCACTGCTCCTGTTGCTACAAGAGAAGCATCAGTCATCAGGGTGAATGGTTTGGAGGTGTCGGGCAGGGTAAGGACTGGTTGTTGTAGGGAGGTGTCCCAAAGGTGCTCAAACGCTTTCTGGTGAGAGGCTGTCCACTCCCATTTGGTAGTTTTTTGAGTGAGATCGTTTAGTGGACGAGTGATGTCGGAGAAACCTGGGATAAATTTTCAATAGAAGTTACAGAATTCGAGGAAGGATCGTACTGCCGTTACCGATTGGGGGGGTTTCCAGTCTCTGATGGCATCCACTTTGATCTTGTCCATCTGGACTCATCTGTTTCCGACTACCATTCTGAGGTATTCGACTTCCCTGGCTGTGAAAGTGCACTTTTCGAGTTTCAGAAAGAGTTTCTGTTCCTCCATTCGGGCCAACACCCTTCTTGTTCGCTCCTCGTGTAGTTTTGGATCATCCTTTGAATGAATGAGGAGATTGTCCATATAGATGACTAACCATCCTTTGGCAATCATGTCTGTGAAGGTGTTATTCATGTAGGCTTGAAATGTGGTGGGGGAGTTGCACATTCCAAAGAACATCACGGTTGGTTGGTAGAGACTGTAGGGAGTAATGAATGCGGCTTTCCATTTGTCTGCTGGATTGATTCAGATGTTGTTGTATCCCCATCGTATGTCCATCTTTGTGAATAATTCCGATTCGTTCAATTTGTTGATAAGATCACCTATAAGCGGCAATGGGTAGGCGTTCTTTACGGTCTGGGAATTAAGATATTGGTAGTTCTGGCAGGGGTGGAGTTTTCCGTCCTTCTTTTGGACAAAAAAGAATGGAGATGCTTGAGGGGATTTGGATGGCTCAATTTTTCCTGAGGCGAGATGTTCCTCAATGAACTTCTTGCAAGCCTCTTGTTCCACAGGGTTTAGCTGGTAAGCTTTTCCTCTTTTTGGTATGAAGTCTTTAGTGAGCTCAATTTTGTGATTGAAGGCTTGTTTGGGGGGTAATTCATTAGAAGGTTCCTCGAAGACCTTCTTGTACCATTCATATTCTTTAGGAAGTTCGGTTTTCTTGATTCTGGCTTCCTGGGCCAGTTGAGTTGAAAGAGTGGTTCGACGTATCCACTCCTTCTTTGGAAGGTATTCCCCTAGTCCTTTTCTTTTGTAGATGCGACGTTCAATTCGATCATCTATGTCAAGCCCCATGGCTCTTAGGAGGTATTGTTGGTGTATAGGCTGTTGTCAAGAGGGGAGGTGTGGGTCACCGTTTATCTCTACAGTCCCCAAGGACCAATTGATGAGAGGATTGACTTCTGTGAGCCAAGTCATTCCCAGGATCATGTTTTGTTTTCCACATCATATGATGAAGAAATCCTGATCCCGGGGAACCCCTTGGATGTAGATGGTGACCCGGGTGCAATAACAGATCGTTCCAGATCTGTTAACGGTTCCATCTGTGTTGTAGGCTTCTCGAGGTTTGGCGAGTCGGAAGAAGGGGAATCTATTTCTTCGGGCGTAAGCTTCATCCATGAAGCAGGATGTTGCTCCGCAGTCGATCAAGGCAGTGGTTTGTCCAACGTGAACTCCCCCCATTGCAGATACTTGTAGAGGTATTAAAATTGACTTTTCCTCTATAGTAGTTACAATGGGGTTTGTTCTAGGCATTCGAGTAGTCGGTCCTCGGCACCTGTCTAAAAATCCTTGAGCTTCTGCTTTACCCTTTCCTCTGAGAGTTTGTCCCCCTTTTTGGGCATAGTCCAAGTCTGGTTGATTCCTTCCATCGGAGTTTCTTTGGTTTGGTAGGTTGGTGGGTCTTCCAGATAGATCTCTCGGAGAGATTTGGCCATTTCCTTTACTCCGTGTCCCTTCGTGACTAGTTGTTCTATCATTCTGATTGCCTTGTACTTTTCTTCTTTCTCTGTGGGTTTGTCCTTGACGACCCTGTTTTGTACAGGTGGATGTGACAATGGTTTGTCAGAGCAAGATCCAGATCTCCAGTTTCCAGATCCTTTGCGGTTGTCTCTGTGATTTCTGGTGGAGCATCCCGGCTTCTTACATATGAAGCATTTGCCTTCTCTCATGAGTTTGGCCCTCTCTACTGGGGAGAGTCGAATGTAGTCAATGTCCATAGTGTTGGGGTCGCGAGTGTGGGTGGAGGTAGTTCCATATCCCCCAAATCTGGGTCTCCTTCCTCTGATATCTCTGATGCGCTCAGTCTGGCAGGCGAATTTCCCAGCCGCTTTGATCCATGCATCGACAGTTAGAGGTTCTTCATTGGAACCTAATACTTTCTCCATGAGGTCATTGTGGACTCCTCGACTGAAAGTTTTGCAAAGAGTGGATTGGTTGATGATTCCAGACTGAGCTGCCAAAAGTTTGAACTCGGAAGCAAATTTATTGTATGCTTCTTCTGTGTTAGGTCCTTGGTGGATGGCATAGAGTTTCCTCCTTGCTGAGGATGCTTCGTCGTGGATAGACATCATGCTCCAGAAATCGGCTTTGAACTTCTCCCAGGTTTGATCCATTTCTGGGATTAGTTTCTTCACCATGCGTTCGTAGTATCCTTCGGAGAAAGTTCTTCCTTTGCCCTTACTCATCCTATTCAGGGCAGTGACAATCTTTGCTTCATCATTGTACTTCGGGTTGATGGTGAAGTACAGTCATCCCCTGGCAGTTGTGACAATTTCATTTTATAGACCGGCAACATCTGATTACTGTCCTTCTTGGCACTGTACATTAGGTACTATATCTAACAATGATGGAAACAATTGATATGAAGCTCAGTGCCATGATCCATCTTTCTGATTTGTGAGTATATACTGTCAGATGGCTATTTTCTGTTGTCAGTAGCACAAAATGACATCAATTTCAACAAACACCTGTGTATATAGGTGTGGGGACATCATGAAAACCTGCCTAGAGTATATACCTAGTGCTGTCATGTCCAGGTAGTGTGCCAGAACAATGCCGGTTTGGTAGAGTATTAGTCTGATCATATCACCGGCAATTAAGCAAGATATGCCAAATAAGGAAAAGCTACTGTGCACCAAGTAAGAGGGTGAAGCACTCACAGAATACCACAAACACTCACCGAAGTATGGTTGGCCGGGCAAAGTCAAAGGCAAGGAAGATCTGTATTGGTGCAGATCACCAAGAAGATGCCATTGCTGAAGCCATCACCTGTTACCATGCAAACCAAGCAAACCTGGAGAAGAAATCAAGCTTGCGGAAGATTTGTAGAGCAGTCCAGGCAGAGTGGAGGATGAAACTGAAGGATAACAATGTCACAGTCAGTCACAACACAGTCAGCAGGAGGTTACAGGGTGGTTGGAGTCGACAACAAGCCAATGCAGAGAACTTTGCATGGCTTTCTCCAGAGGAGGAGCAGAACATGGTGACCTACCTTCTCAAACTTGCAAACCATGGTTTTCCTCTGACTCACAACACTCTAAAATTACATGTGGACAACATTTTACATGCCCGCCTCAGCAAAGAAGAGTTTCCACAGAGCGGCATTGGCCACAATTGGACTGATCGCTTCCTAACATGACATGCTGAGAAAATAGGAAAATATTGGAGTTCCCCTCTCAATACCGCACAGGGACATGCTGTCAATCCCCACACAAATAAAGCATGGTTTGATTTGCTTGGGAGCACCATTGAAGCCAACCAGATTGAGGTGGATTGTCTTTGGGTAGCAGATGAATCGGGATTTCAGCCAGGCAGTGGCACCAAGCAATGTGTCTTTGGTCCTGCACAAAAGACAATTCAACATCAGCAATGAGATGGCAACTGTGAGAATATCACAGTGATGGTCACAATTTGTGCTGATGGAGAAACCATCCTGCCAACATGCATCTACAAGGGGAAGGCATTTTCCACCAATTGACATCAGGACAGTGACTTGAAAGCAAGGTTCGAGAAGTCCTTAATACTATCTTATCAGTCTGAATACCATGAATAGCATTGCACACTCGCCAAAAGGGTGGACAGACGGTGTAGTTGGCTGCCTATGGCTCAAGGAGTTTGACCGTTTGACGTGTGCAAAGACTGACAGACGACCTTGTTTGCTCCTTGTTGATGGTCACAATTCACACTATACGAAGGAGTTCCTCAGTCACACACGGGACAACAACATTCACATACTGTGCTATCCTGCTCATACACACACATTTTCCAGGGTCTTGATGTTGCAATCTTTGGTGCATTGAAAAATGCCTGGACACAAGAATGGGATCAGTACGAGAGCACGACATGTCAAAAGGTTACAAAGGGCAATTTCATCACCATTTATGGACGTGCGCACCTCCATATTCTCACTCCTGAGAATATCAAGTCAGCTTTTCGTGTTACCGGAGTATCGCCATTCAATCCAAACATCATAACACATGAGATGTTAGCCCCAAGCTTAGAGACAGTGGCAAGCAGCCAATTGCCACTTCCAATACAATCCAGCCCTATCTGAGCCATCAGTGCTGCTCTACATCCATTTTACCATCTACCTCAGGAATCCAACCCTCGCAACACAACAACAACCATTGAATCCTCGAGCAATGCTGAAAATGGAGTCTTGGCAGCAAATGGGGTAATGGAGTCCCTTGTGAGAACTTCAGCATCATTTCTTACTGAACCAGCACCACTGACACCTGATCAGTGCCTTCCTCAATTCATTCCATCACAAATCTCACCTATTCGAAGTGGGAGATACTCTCAGCTACTCGCAGACGGTCCACAGAACTATTGTGAGGCAGCGCTGCATGACGCACTTCAAGTTTCTGAAGCACATGAGGCAGCATACAAGAAACGGCTGCTCAAAATGCAGTCTTCTGTCATGTTGGTCAGAATGTACTCTGACCGACTTCACAGACAGCTAGCTGCTCAGCAAGATAAGCAAAAGAAGAAGAAGATGGGTCATCTCAATGCCGATGGCTTACCAAAACCACTTTCTGGCAATGAATTTTTCAAGCGGGTTGAAGAACATGAGGAGGCTGCGCAGACTGAAGCAGCAGCATGAGAATCTAGAAAAAAACAATGTGAGGAGCAGTCAGTAGTCATGGATGAATGGAAACAGGCAGAAAAAGAATGAAAACAGTGAAATGGCTTACTACAAGAAGCCCATCGACATGTGATGGAGCTCTGGGCCACAGAAACCATGCAAGCAAAACAAGAGGGCCAACAACCAGTCCCAAAGAAACCAAAACGTGGGAAACTCAAGGGGGTGATTCCAAAACCCAAAGTCAATAAGCATGCAACTGAGCTTGAGGAGATGGAGGTTGTTGATGAGGAATCCCACACGTGAGACAGTGAGAGCGATGGTCGGAGCACAGAAGCATGACCATTGCTGAGTGCTGATAACATGAAGATAATGGTAAGTGTGGTGATTTCCCTTTTTTGGTTCTGACGCAACTGAATGGGTACATACGATAAGGCCACTATTGTCAATTTGGTCCATTGTGCCCCCACCACACATACGATTCACAAAATATTTGCTCATTAGTTGAGACAAGAGTCATAGTGATACATTCCAGTACTTTTGTAACAAAGTAGTATCACTGTTTTGTCCTACAAGCTGACTGAAATTTTGTTGTCACAACTGCCAGGGGATGACTGTACGCGTCCATGGCATGGAGCCACCAGTTGGCATCTATGGTGTTACCAGAGAACTCATCAGGTAGTCTGGCTTTTAATTCGGGCATCTCGTCTTCTGAGTCAGAGTCGGGGTCAAGGGGAAGGGGAATTCATTTGGGTCGGACTGGAGAAGGTGGGGCGGACCAATGGATGGGGGCGAACCTATCTTCTTCATCCTCAGGGATAGGTGCAGAGGCTGATTTGAAAGCTGGTTCAGGGTATGCTGCAGGAACCTGAAGGGCAAGTGGAATGAAGGGACAGGGTGGAAGAGCGTGTGTAGGTCTTCCTTCCTTGAGGTTTTGCTCCACTACTCTTTCCTGTGCACGTTTGTATGCTGCTTTCTCGTCGAGAGAGGCAAGCCTCCAGGGAAGGGGAAGGTAGTCTGGATGGCCGTCTGGTAGTTTCCAAAGGTCTGGTAGTCTTCATGTGGGGGGAGTAGGATCCACACTGGGGGAGGGTTCAGGGGAAGACGAGGGGGCACGAAACCACAATATGATGGGCGAGGCCTTCTATTAAGAAATAGGGCCTAATCAGTAATCTAGTTCTTTTGTTATGCTTACCAAGACAACTGGAGTTAACTCAGTTGTAGAGGGCGAGGTAAGAATAAGCAAAGAGTCTGTTTGATAGTCGATGACTTAAGCTAAGCGAAGTCGTCGATGTTGCACTCAACCCTAAGAGAAGGGTCCTCTTGTGATGACGCGAAGTCCAAGTTCTTCGCAGATAAAGAGAAGAAAGACACGAGCAAGAAGAGAAGAAAGACATGAGCAAGAAGAGAGTGGCTTCAAGCTACTGGTACTCCAGTTAACGCGGTAGTTATTGCGTAGAACTAGATTGGGGTTACAAGTACAAGACTCAAGTATTTATATGATGCAAAATTTAGCATGGACCATCAGGTCCCATAGGAAAGGTGAATGTTCTGCTATTAGGAACAGGACGGACCAAAAGGAATCGGAAGAGGAACGGGATCCCGCTGTCCGGAAGAGTGGAACATCAGCAAGCAGAAGGAAACAGGTGTCATACTCGGGGAGAATCACCGAGTGACTACACAGCATCGTATGGGGAAAATCGGAAGACATCAGATGGGAACGGTCCCATCGTGAGGAGTAAAAGAGTTCAAAAAGAAAACAAACGCGCCATAAGCCAAATCGTAACACCATTTGCTTGGGAATTGTAGGGGGATATGTGTTACACTTACTGCGAGCCGATGCCCTAGCGAAGTAAGTCGCAATCGTTTGTGTGATAGGAGATGAAGTGTGCAGTAATACAACCTATGTACTGCGAGCCAACCGGCCCAGCATAGTACCGTCCGAACGTTCTGGGGGTCAAGCACGAACGTGCAAGGCCGACTAGGAGTCTTGAGGATACAAGCACAAGTTAATGCCTTGAAGAGCCCGAAGACAAAGATTGTGAAATAGAGGTGAAGTCGAGAGTGGACAAGACTCCAGAGGGTTCCCTCTACCAGTACACCAGTAGACAAGAATACGATTGTGAGTATGGGGGCACCGAAGTGCAGTAGGGGTACAGGCAGGTATCCAGGCATAGAACTAGCTTAGAGGTAACAACAAACAAAGGTACCTCTATATATACTATCCTGAATGGTGCACGGACCATCAGGGCAAAGGGTGATCCATAGGATCAAATAGGCTTCCCACAACGGGAAGGAACAGAAAGGGTAAAAGGAGTCCCATTGTCATGAAGAGCGGAAGAGGATCAATGGGAACAATAGGATCAATGGAAGAAATATGCCCTTATATGGCTATAGGGTCCATAGGGCTATCATGGGCTTGGGTCATAAGATCAAGTCATTTGTCTTTATCCAATATGACCAGCAAGGGGTTTCCTTCCTTGGTTCTTCTGAATAGTTTGCCAGCCTTGACGAAGTACTTATCCAGCTGTTTAAGGAACTCAGGGGTAATAGGAGGTGGGGTAGGATTGGTGAGGTAGTCATAGATCTCAGTTAAGGTAAGTTCCTGGTTGACTACTCTTGTTGTTATTGTGGTAGGGGGAATAGTGATGTCAGTGTGTGTTATCTTGGTATGTTGGTAGTTTGCTGAGTTGTATATAGGACTATTTCATCTAGCCAGCTATCATCATAGTCTGGGACTAATGATTGATCTACTGGTATCCTAGATAAAACATCAGGTCCTTTGAACTTAGTGGTAGGCACATGCACTAGGTCAAAGTCATACAGTAGGATTCCTTGAATCCATCTGTTAATAACAGCACTAGGCTGCATCTCAGGGCATGTCAGCATTCCCCTGATGTATTTGGCATCCACCTCGATTTGGAGGTTCTGTGCTCCAACAAGGTAGAGGCAAAAATGCTGCATAGCACAGAAAAGTCCATATAACTCCAACTTGGGTTGGGAGTAGTTGGCTTCTGTAGAGGAGAATGGTAGAGATACATATCTAGATGGCCACTTCTTTCCTTGTTCATCTAGCTGGGAGAGTATTATTCCCACTCCCATATAACTAGAGTCTACAGAAAGTATGATTGGTCTACAGCATTTGTAGTCGATGGGTAGAAGGGCGGGAGCTGAAGTCACAAGTGCTTTGAGGGTTTCAAATGACTCTTGGCACTCTTCACTCCACACAAATTCATGATCCTTTCTCCAGGTTGATGTTATACTAGAAGCAATGTGGTAGTAATCTGGGATCCATATGCAGACAGTACCGCATAGACCCATAAATTGTCTGGCCTCCTTGACATTTCTTGGGGTTGGCCAGTTCACTATAGCCTTCACTTGGCCCTAATCAGGTTCTCGGCCATCTACTCCAATCATCTGACCGAGAATCTGTACCTTAAGTTTGCAGATCTGGAGTTTCTTTCCAGAGAAGGTGTCTCCTACTTCTGCCAAGCAGTGCATTATGCAGTTAAGATCTACAGCATGTTCCCAGATGTATCATCTAATTCCAGGTCTTGAGGGCATAACTTCTGGGTTGCCATTCACATCAGGATAAGTGGTGGGTGGTCCATGAATTGGTGCATCATCAATGAATACATTCATTACTTGGTCAGCAATTTCATCCTGGAAGATAAATACCATGCACTCCTGGAATTCAGAGGGTGAATTTGTGAATCCAGTAAGGAGTGAGGTTATTCACAGCAGTCCCAAGGGGGTATAGAATGCAGTTATATCATGACTAGCCTCATCCATTTTGCATGCATCAAATCCCCAGTACAAATCAAGTACTGTGAAACACTTCCCTCCTAGATACTGGTCTACAAACTGATCTAGGTTTGGGGGGGTTGAGGATTCCTTGATACTAACTCTATTGAGAGGTTGCAGGTCATGTACAATGTGGCGTTTTTGCTTTGCTTCATTCCAAGTACAAAACCACTTGAAGCGGTAGGGTGATTGACATGGTTCATATACTCCAGCTTGGATTTTAAGTCTGTTACGGTTTTCTACTTGGCGCGTTTGTTTTTCTTTCTTTTCTTCGGACTTATTCTCTCCTCATGATGGGACCATTCCCATCCGATGTCTTCCAACTTATCCCATATGATGCTGTACTGTCACTCGGCAGCTCTTCCTGAGTATGACACCCGCTTCCTCCTGCTCACTGATGTTCCGCTCTTCCAGACAGCGGGATCCCATTTTCCCTTCCGATTCCTCTTCGTCCGTTGTGTTCCGACTTGCGGAACATTTGCCTTTCCTATGGGACCTGATGGTCCATGCTAGATTTCACATCGTATAATACTCAAGTCTTGTACTTGTAACCATAATCTAGTTCTACGCAATTCATATCGTGTCTAGCTGGAGTTTGTTACGCTTACCATGATGACTGGAGTTAACTCAGTCGTGGAGGGCGAATCAAAGAGTAAGCACTAGTCTGTTTGATAGTTGACGACTTAAGCTGAGCGAAGTCATCGATGTCATACTCAACCCTAAGAGAAGGGTCCTCTTGTAACAATGTGAAGTCCAAGTTCTTTGCAGGGGAAGGGAGGAGGGATCCGAGCAAGAAGAGGGGACTTTGAGCAAGGAGAACTCCAGTAAACGCGGTATAATTGCGTAGAACTAGATTGGTTTTACAAGTACAATAACTCGGGTATTTATACGATGCAAAGTGTAGCACAGACCATTGGGTCCCATAGGAAAAGTAAGAGTTCTGCAAGTCAGAACAGAATGGACAAAGTGGAACTGGAAAGGAAATGGAAAGGAAACAGAGTCCCACTGTCTGGAAGAGCAGAACAAGCAGTGAGCAGGAGGGAACGGGTGTCATACTCGGAAGAAGTCACCAAGTGACTCTACAGCATCGTACGGGAGGAATAGGAAGAGATCGGATGGGAACGGTCCCATTGTGAGGAGAGAATGAGTCCGAAGGTGAAAACAAAAGAAATAAATGTAGCGTCAAGGAAAACCGTAACAGAGTTCCACTAGCTCAAAGTTCCTTCTTCTTGCTCGTGTCTCTCTCCTTCCTCCCTTGCAAAGAACTAGGACTTCACATCATCACAAGAGAACCCTTTCTTTGGGTTGAGTGTGACATCGTCGAATTCGCTCTGCTTAAGTCAACAACTATCAAACAGAACACTGCTTTAACTTTGTTTCGCTCTCTACAACTGTGTTAACTCCAGTTGTCACGGTAAGCATAACAAAGTCAGAGTAGGTCAACAACTTTGTCTCTTAGACCAGGTGGAATAGGGATGTTCCTTTCCTGCCAGGGCTCATGGGGAACATGAGGGATTTTGTAAGGGCTAAAGTAGATCTCTTTTAAGGTCCCTCTATCTTCATCCTCATAGGCTATGGCTGCTTCATTTTTGACAAGTATATATATGAAGAGCTGCTGTTCCTCAGGCCACAGAAAGCCTTCGTTTTGCATGTCACCCAGTAGCTTGCTAATGCGCTCATGGGTAAACTTGCAGGTTGGGGCAGTAGTGCCAAAGTGTGTTACAGTTTTGGGACCACTGCGTTTATTTTCTTTGTTTAACTCTTGAACTCTTTCACTCCTCACGATAGGGACCGCCTCTATCCGATGTCTTCCGATCCATCCCATATGATCCTGTATTGTCACTCAGCGGTTCTTCCTGAGTATGACACCCGTTTCTTCCCGCTCGCTGACATTCTGCTCTTCCTGACAGTGGGATTCCATTTTTCCTTCCGATTCCTTTTCTTCCGCTTCATTCCAACTAGCGGAACATTTACCTTTCGTATGGGACCCAATGGTCCGTGCTAGATCTTGCATCATATAAATACTTGAGTCGTGTACTTGTAAAACCTAATCTAGTTCTACGCAATTCATACCATGTTTACTGGAGTTCCACTTGCTTGAAGTCGCCTTCTTCTCGCTCATGTCTCTTCCTTTCATCTGTGAAGAACTAGGACTTCGCGTTGTTACAAGAGGACCCTTAACTTAGGGTTGAGTACAACATCGATGACTTCGCTCTGCTTAAGTTGTCGACTATCAAACAGAACATTGCTTACTCTTTGTTTCGCCCTTCACAACTGTGTTTACTCCAGTTGTCACAGTAAGCGTAACAAAGTGAATGTTTGGGGGTATCAGAGTTAGTAGAGGATCATAGGGAATGGTCCTGGTTACTTGAATTCCAATGGTATGGTTGGGATATTGGTTTGGATTGTATGGCCACACATTTGTAGGCTCTATACACTTGGCTTGATGAAGATGTAGAATGTTCAGGGGACTTGGTAAGTTGCCCAATTGTTTCATGGTTAAGGTGATATGGTGCCATTATGCAGAGGGTATTGATGGCAGTGTGGTGTTTCTTGATATGCTTTGCAGGAAGTCAAGAAGTGTTGTACTGATGGTTATATGACCCCTAGATATGCATGGTGCAGAAAGTCTAGGAACTGGTGAAGTAGTGTGACTGTTTATGACAGGTGCACTCTGGCTGCTAGTCTAGATGTAGAGTAGTCTTATGGAGTGTCACTACTGTCAAAATATTCTGTTATTGTTGTGATGTTGGGCTTATACGTGTGCAGCCTCTCATTGCATTCCTAATGAGGGTCAGACTTACGGAACCACACACTGCCAACTCAATGGGTGGTAGTAGGGGGCCAAGAAAGGTCTATGCTAACAGCTAGTATT
>JBBPJL010000818.1:0-13266 GCA_038088675.1 Xanthoconium separans | reverse complement strand
CTTGTGCCTGTGCTTCAAACTGTTGGAATGGATTCTTTAATCTCCCCGGCGTCAACTTGATCGGGGTGTACGCAGTTCCCTGGATGGTGCACGTTCAAACCGATAGCTGCCGTTGACATGATGCGACTCACGACTGGCGCGATACGATCCTCTTCCACAGGTTTAGTGGGGGCGGACGATGATATAACCGGTGCAGGAACGGTGCGAATGGCGGGCGTATACGACTTGACAGAGAACGACGTGAGAATACGAAGCACGACAGCGCGTCACGACGCTTACCGACGCAGGCGCTGGACGAGGTGCACTCGGTACTGCAGGGGGCCGTGAAGCTGGCGAGGGCCGCGGTTCATCCCCCCAATCATCATCAGCCACGTTTCGCGAGGGTGCCGTCTTCATCGGGGCTGCAACAGGTGCCCCAAACACGGGCCGCGACGCAGTCGGAGGTCTTGATGATGACGAGGCTGGAACGGTACCCCTCGGCGCGGGAGGAACGCGCCGCATAGCTGCAATATCGGGTTGGCCGATCGGGGTGTAGTTGGTCCCGACAGGGGTGATGGGCTCGAACTTGCGTGGTTTCTCGTTGTGGGCAGAGTATTTCGCGCCGGATGCTGCTTCGACGCGTTGCATAATGAGGGATGGCGTCACATCGGACTAGATTCGTCACGTCAGAGTAATGGTGGGTGCGACTAGGAGGAACGGACCTCGTTGCGGGCACTGATGACGACGTGGGTGCCACGTAGAAACCTTGCGACGGCACTCGAGTGGGAGTGGAAGAGGCCTTTTTTGACCTCAGGAACGCCATCGCCGCACCAGTTGATCTGAACAAACTTGGATAACTTGCTCTGAGGACGCATGCGTTAGCCTGATTCCACACGATAAAGATAGACGCACGTTTGGATCGATGACCCTGGCGAATGCGTATTGAATCCTGAAGGCGTACGATAAGCTCGTCAAGCGCTACATAGGGCATGAGATCGCTGACCTTCCGTCTGAGAATTCTTCCTGGAGTTCTTCGAGCCCGCCGTCGCCCGTGGACTGCACCTTGAGATCGTTTGTGCCCTTGTCATAGGTAAATACGGCCCAGTCGATGCCTCTGGCGGAGACGACGTTCTGGTACGCGTCGCTGATCTCCTTGCTCGACAAGTTGACCTGGAGAGACATGCAAGCACTACTAGCACGTACTATGTAGTAGGGAAGCAAAGGTTTTGGCGATTCTATCCGCAGCTGACCCGAATCACGTGATTTAGTATAGAGAGTCTACTACTCTAGGTCGGGTACATCATCCTTCCACACGACGCCTGCAGCCTGTGCGATGCGCATGGAGATGGAACGAACAGCCCGTACTTGTTCCCTCGTCGCGCCGTTCCTTATGGAGCCGCCCAAGTGCCATTTGATCTGTCGAGGCGAGTCGATCGCGATCAACGCCGACATCATCGCAAACGATGTCTCCATGGGCGACGTCGCTCCCATGAACGCATACACATAGCCGTATCCGAACCTCGCGGTATAGTATCCTGGGCAAAAAAAATCAGTGGTTTAGAGCTGATGAAGGGACCAAGACACACCGAGATCGGGATAGATGTCAGTCAGCAACTTTTGGGTGAATGCGGCCGTCTCTCCGTAGGTGTGATCAAAGTAGTCTTTGCCCGCATGAAAGAGCTCCTCGATGGTCGGGTCTGGGTTGCTAAACGGGGGTGAGCACGCGAAACACGAGAGCATGCATCACATACCGCAACGTTTCCGTGTCCCGAAGTGTTTCTGGGGTCGCATCGTGGAGCGAGATGAGCGCGTTTATGACCTAGAGAGTGGATTGAGAGATGGGACAAAGGCGTGGATCGGATGGCAGCGACCCTGGGCAAACCACAGATCATGCCGGATTTGAAGACTGCATCACGTATCTTGCGTGCAGCGGTGAGACGATCTGCGTGCGATGCACCAGTCGCGTCTAGATCTTTGAGGACGTAGTCGAGGACGAGCGGGACTTCGTCGGGACAATTGCTCGCGGTAAAGGTGATGGCAGCGACGGCGTACCAAGGGTTTTCTACGTAGGTAGACTGGGACGGGAGGAGTTGTTTGAGACTGGATAGAAATTCTGTGGTCGCGATGGGAGCCATCTGGTATCTGTGGTGAAACCAAAAACCTGATTTAGTCGCTAACAAAGTTTGGCGTGGGTCCGGCCCGCTTAGTTCGCATCAGCGCCGGAACATAAAACTCACTTCCGAACATTGCAATTTGAGTCTCGTTCAAGTACAACTACGACCATCAGAATGGTAGCAGGCAAGCACCGTTGCCGATAATCGCGCGTGCGTGCGTGCGTGCTCATCCCATCCCCAGTGGACCTCGACCCAACCGTGGACTTTGCTGCCGGCACCGCCGCAGGTACGTTGTAGAGTTGTCTACTCCCTGTCGGCCCGGGATTTGACCTGCCGATGGGCTAGGTGTGGTCGGGCTGCTGGTCGCCCATCCGTTCGACACAGGCAAGTCTCGTCCCGCAAGTCGTGTCGTGCTCCTTCACCCTCGCAGTCAAAACGCGCTTCCAGAACCCAAGGATATACTCGAAATACAAATCCACGATGAACGCGTTTGCCACGATCGTCAGAGAAGAGCGGTTCATGGGTCTTTACAAGGGCATTGTCTCGCCGCTGGTGAGTCAACCTGTGCTATGAAATCCACATGTTCCTTCCGTCTGACTTGGAGTAGACCACGTGCGCGTTCATGAATGGTCTCGTTTTTTCGTCGTACAAGTTCTTTATGAGGGCTCAGCTGGACGACCCATCGTCCGTCCCGTCGTTGACGCAGGTAGGACTTGCTGGTACGGGATGTGGGATCGTGACGTCGTAAGGCCGTGTGCTAATACGTATCGTGCGAACATGAAATGAACGTATACTCGTCATAGGCTTATCGCGAGTCCCACCGAGCTGATCAAGATACGGCAACAAAACGTGCTCGTAAACGACCCGGCGAACGCGTCTGCACTCAGAATCGCGATGGGGATATTGAGACGACACGGGATCCGAGGACTGTACCGTGGATTGACTGCGACGGCGCTGCGAGACACGGGGTATGGAACATACTTTCTCACGGTAAGGCCGATGCATACGTTGAAATGACCCGAGATGTTCTACAACGAGGCTACTATATAGTACGAGGCAACGTGTCGATATTTCAAGCCACCATCAGTCCAGCCATCGGCGTCCGACCATTCCTCGCTGTTGTCTGAAATCGACTGCGAAGCCAGCAGCATGCCGTGGTCGGTGCTATTCCTTGCGGGTGGCATGGCGGGTATTGCAGGCTGGGTGGCGACGTTTCCGATGGACCTCGTCAAGACGCGCATGCAGAGCACCGAGGCGAGTCGGCACGCGCAGGATCCGTATCGGACGATTTTATCGACCGTCGTTCATTCATATCGATCTGAGGGTGCCAAGGTGTTCTTTCGAGGGCTCACCCCGACTTTAATCCGGTCCGTGTCACCCATTTGTTTTCGTCGAATCCAGTGTATTGACAACGACCCAAGGTCCGTTCCGGTGAACGTTGCTACATTTTCGGTGTACGAGTCTGTCGTTCACGTCTTGTCGTAGTGCCAGTTATTATTGTAATGTGCTAGTCTAATGTAGTTAGTTTTTGACGTAAACGCTGGCTGTGCACAGTTTGGACAAGCCAAAGTCACAAATTCCCATCTGCGGTGCAACGCCTTTGGCACGCCAGTCATCTTCCCATCGCCCGACGTTCCTCCTCGTCCCCCCCCTTCCAACAACAATATGGCTAATGGCCCGCCAGCTTCGATGGCGCTCACAACTGGCGACAACCAACCTTCCTCCGACCCTTCATGGGAGGGCGACAGGATGTCCGTCTCTCTTTATCTCTCCCCCCATCTCCCTCCCTCACCTAACACCCCCTACCAGGTTCAACATTTATATTTACGATTACTGTAACAAGCGTGGCTTTCGCAAGACAGCTCGCGAGCTCCTCCAAGAAGCAGACATTCCCCCAGACTCGGCGCCTCCAATCAACGCTAAACAGGGCCTCTTGTTCGAGTTCGTCTCATCCACCTCTCCTCTCCCCTCCTCTCATCCATCCCCCATCTCAGGTGGTGGAGTGTTTTTTGGGTCCTTTTCACAGCCAAGAGTAATGGCGCAGGCACAGAGGACGCAATGGTTTACACCCAGGTACGTCCTCCGTCCCCTTTCGCATCTCGTCTCCCGACCAACCTGCTTCAGCATCAAATCCAGCAGGCTAACCTCAGGCAGGGTCCGAGACCTCCTCTTAACCACCAGATCCCCCAAGTAAACCGTATGATAAACGGTACCCATCCACGATCCACTCCGTCGCGCGTTCCCTGACCTCCTTATTCTGCTTTAGGTAACCCCGCTCAGATGCCTTTCCCGATGGTCGGCGCTGGCCCCCAGCCAAACGGCATCCCTATACAATCCAGTGGATCTACCCCTGCTGGTCCAAACCCCACTCCTCCCCAATCCTTTACTGCTCTCATGCCAGGCCAGCGTCCTGGGGCTCCGCAACATCGCGGTCCAAATGGCATTAATCCTTACCAATCTCCGACCATCGCTCATTCCCCGCAAAATCAAGGCGGTAACCCTGGCCCAAACGCTCAGCACCCGATGAATCAGCTTGGTCCGTCTCCCCATATGCCTCATATGGCTCGCACTGGCATGATGCCTCCAAACGCCAACATGGGCTCGTCTACGCATACACCACCATTTTCCCAGCTCGCCAGGTCCCCCAGCCGACCTGCCTCTGCACAAGGAATGCAGCCCAGTCCGTCCCTAATGGATCGCCAGACCCCCATCTCCCAACACGAAACTACTCTCAATGCCGAACTCACCCGTTTCCCGCCAAACGTACTAACCAGCGTTAGACATGACTTGGGATTACAGGACAGGGATTTGAACACGCTTACCTTGGAGGAAAAGGTCATTTCACTTTTCATTCCACTACTTTGACCGCCTCGCTGACGTGTGCCTCTAGAGCCGTCTCGTCAATATCACTCGGCAGCGATTGAATCAACCCGTCAGAAAGTCTGGTCCCGGAGGCCCTCAGGGTCCTGCAGGCCCTTCAAACATGGCTCCAGGAATGCAACTTACTGGTCAACGTCCGCCTGGCCACCCACAGCCACCTCAACAGCAACAGTCACAGCAGCCGCAACCTCACCAACAACAGCAACGAGTAGTGAAACGTAACAGCACATCGCCAGGAGAAGAAGTACACACCTTTTACTTGTTCATTGTTTATCGATCTGATGCCACTGTGTCGCGTGACTACAGCATGGACAGCTGCCTAATAACGAGAGCTCGCCTCCAGACAGGAAACGCGTACGGCGCTCTTCTGTTGGCATAGATCAAGTCCCCCCCGTTGGATACCCTCATCAGCCGCAGCAACAAGCTCCACAGCAGATGATGAATGGCGCCATGATGCGACCCGGACCCGGACCATTGCCTGGCGGCCCTGGTCCCATGAACAACTTCCCGCCCCACGGTCCTCCAGGTATGGCCAACCCTGGCATGAGCATGCAAATGGGTGCTCCTCAAGTACCCGGGAACGCAATGAGTCCTGGAATGGGAGGGCCTCGAGCACCAAATATGATAGGGGTCAGTCCCAGTCGAGTTCTGTGGTTTCCTCATATTGAGAATCGTGCCACGTAGCAATTGCAGTACCACCAAGGCGTTCACGCGGTTACAAAGGGCCTCGCGATGGCGAATCTGCCAGGAGGCGGAGCCGGCACTCCTACCCCCGGTGATTCTCCGTTCAACCCTGGTCCAGGACAACCTCCTTTTCCCGGTCCGCAAAACAACCGTATGGGGCAAAACAAGCCTATGGGGATGATGCCTCCCCCGTCGCCCGCAGGCGGTCCTTCAAAGGAGCAGTCCAAGGAGGTGAACAAGCCACCTGGTCAGAATGGGACCGAGGGATCGCCACGAAACCAGCAGCCACCAAATCCGGCAACCGGCGGACAAGGGCCACCAAATCCAAACGGCGGTGGCCAAGTGAACACGGCGCCACCAACGCCAAGCGCGACGAGTTCGAGCATGACCGCACCTTCGCCGTCCGCTGTTGTTAATGGCACGCCAACGATCAACCCGGCGACGCAACCGACGACGTCGTTGCCCGAAGTCCCTGCGAGCTTCCTCACCAACGAGTTTATGCAATCGGTTGCCAGCACGCTGGACGATTTTGACACGCAAGCGTTGTTTAGGCCCGAGGACACGGGCATCAACTTTGAGCAAGATTTCCGCGAGTGGTTTAATCCGGACGATCTAGACATGAAGTAAATGGGGGAGAGAAAAAGAAGAGAAATGGGTGGGAGGAGGATATCGCAATACCGATCGAGCCTTGCTTTTTGGGACTTGTCCATCGTCAATCTTTTTTTCCCGACTTGTTTGCTTTGTTTTAGTGCGTGTTGTTTTTGTTTTCGCCTTGTCCTGGCTCCATCTATTGTGCCGAGTCGTGGTGTACATACCGTCCCTTTTTTTCTTTGTACTCGTCTTGGTCGTGTGCCCTTGTTGTTACCCCTCCTGCGGAATCTTTGTTCCCCCTATATTCTTTCTTTTTACCCTTAAATATTTATGGTACTAGTACAAAAATCTTGTTGTATCGTTTTACGATGCACTGTTTGGCCGATTCGTTGTCGTTTCTGTCCTTTTTTTTTCTTTTTTTGATAGATGTTGGCCCTTTTTTTTTCCAGAGATGTCTCTCGCCCCCCTTTTAATAGTTGTAAGAGTACTTGAATACCATATTCCTATTTTTGATTGCTTTAGTTGTCAAGAGGTGTTGTGGTGATGCTCGATTTGAGTAGTTGACCGCTTAGGTAAACCACAGAGAACTTGTCACGACCACCAATGCATTAATGAACCATCGTGTCCCGTCACTAGCAAAAGACCAAGTCACCGTTAGGGGGGAAGCAAGAATGGAATTGGAAGCAAGAATCAGTTACGGGATCGGTAACGGCGCTCTTGCGCCAAGTCCCCTCCCGGTACCGATCAACCTTTGATGCATAACCAACCATCCAAGTTGCCTTGGTCACTAACCCTCGCGTTCAAGCTAATGACAAGGCGTCTCGTACGCAAAGGAAAGTATAAATACAATCATTTGGGGAAAAAAAAAAAGTTCCTGCAGGAGCAACACACACAAGCGCCATGATGCTGTTCAGCGGCTCAGGCTCGGCTCAGGCTACTAGGCTCGCCCGCCCACTGGAGGACCTTGCTTGACGCGTATCCCTTTGTGCTTGAACAAACTTGAATGTCTGCTTTGACGATTAGGATGCAAAGCTGCGATGCTTCCTCTCGTCGTCGTCGTCATCGTCGTCGTCGTGATATATCGCCCATCGGTATACAAGGTTTCCTTGCAAGCTAGCGCTGTGATGACATGGGCATATATGTAAATTGTATTTGGTACACACGTGAGTACTGTAATGCACGGAAGCGACAGGAAATAATGGAAGAGGGTACAAGGCCGTTCTAGACTCTGTAAAGACGACCAAGGGAAGATCAACTTCCCCCCGACACAACAAGTGTTATTCACACAATGCCACACGAGGGCCGCACGGGATCGGTGATCAAGGCTTCACAGACACGGTCGACGCATCAAAAAAAGTGTGTAGAATAGTTCAAGGGGGGCTCGCACGTACCAGTACCAAGGAGTAGGATGGAAAACATCAACGGTGCGAGCTGTACCGACCACAGCGTGTAATAAACAACGCTGCGAGATCGATCTTCGCTTGTCTATTCAATGAATAAGCATCTGAACTGGCGAGTGATGATGTTGACTCACGGTGCAAGCTTCTGGCGGCTCGGAGGGCATCGTGTGATAACAGGCCATCTGTACCAGTAGTCCTGCAAGGGATACTGCCCTGGAAACAACAACCAGGCCGAAAGATGACCGACAGTCATCTGGTGGGGCGTCCACCGTCAGAGTGCTACATAACACCAGGAATTGCTACCATGGAGAATGAGAAAGAGTGATGAAGGGGAAAGCGCACTGACTGCAAGCATGAGATAAATAATTTTCAACTTAGGGTCGAGATGGACCTCGCGGATGTGCCGCACGAAGTTTTTGCGATCTCTTCGCCGCGATGTGGGAACTGGGATGGACGGTGAGTCTTTGGGGGGCATATGAGACATCTCTAGACGAATGACTGTAGGAAGGGGTGCTTTATTTGTACCAAGACTCTGCACAGCCGGGTACTACCATGAGGTTTGAACGTCGCCCAACTTTCTCTGCCTCATGCTGAACACGTGTCGTACACTTTCTCCCCCTGGTGGAATCCCTCGATCTTTCGATCCCGGCCTTAAAGGTGTCTCACTGGCTACGGTGCCGTCTTTCACTGTTTCTCTGTCTACCTCTTTAATAGCAATCGTCGCGTCGACTCTTCTCAATCTTCGATGTCCAAATTCCCTCCTGCTCCTACCGCCTCAAATGGAAGGATCGGGCTCAATGCAGTTCGTTTCTTCGCTCTCCAAGTTTGACAATATCGACGTGGAGCTGAATTTCATCAGGTGCAAACATTTGTTATTTTCGTCGCCGGCCTAATCGCTTTGTCCTTCAACTCGCATGGCTCAAAGTTACCTTTTATTGGTGCAGGTTGTGTGTACCTTGTACTTTGTCTCCTCTTGCCTAGAAACGACGAGGTGAGCCGCTTGCTTCAAAGTTCACGTCCATCCGACCAGTGATGCCGCAGAGATGGCATCCTTTTGTTCGTAGAGTGCTAGACGTCCTCACTGCAGTCGGCTGTATTTTCATCGTTATTGGCATCAGCCTGGCACCCCCGAATGGACTCACTCTCACTCCCTTGTGGATCTTCATCTCCTGCGCGGCCCTGGCAGCCACCTTCCGTGAGGTGCTTGCTACTTGGATGGTGGTCGTTTTGTGTTGCGGTGCCATGTCGTCGTTGGTTGTGTCTGTCGTCGTTGTGTTTCGAAAAGTTAGAGTATTGTCTTGAGTCAATCCATCAATATCCACTGGTTGTTCGTTTCCTTACATGCTTTGAACAACCTTGCAAGGTCACTCGCTGTGCGATATCGGCTGCAGTCCATGTTAGTCTGATGCGACAGGACCATTGGAAATTTAAAGGCGGATGGGAGTTGCAATAAGGAGCGGCCTTGTTCCTTTTATCCACTAGTACTGTAGCAGCAGGTCGATAACCGATACCTCGGGATCTTGATGTAGTCACCAATGACTCTATACGTTTGTTATCAACGTATCGGACAAAACCCAAGTAGCTGACAAGACTCACATCATGTTGGGGGTGGAAACGGCTATGCCTTAGGTAATCAACACGCCCAAAGCATGAGCTCTGCCCATCAAACTTTGTCTGCATCTCCTGTATGAAATTGTCGTCTTACTATGTTCTGTCGTACGATTTCAAAGTTTGCACGTCGCTGAAGACATGTTCAAGTCAGCATTGCGATAACACCGTTTGGCCACTACCACGAGTGTCAGTGCCAGACCAGTGGGGAGATCAGATTTCTCCATGCTTCACCCACGTTTTCAGTCACGTCCTGGTGGCTGCTGCATGTTTGTTGTCGCACCGCCCAAAATTCAAAGTGTTTCAAGAAAACCCTCCTCTCCCTATCTATTCTTCGGTGTGCCATGTTCGACTCCCTCCCAGGCTTTTCTACATTTATCTCTGCCATTCCCGACACCCTCTTCCACTACCTTCGTGTTCTGGTAGCATTCGTCACCAACTTCTCTCCCCCTCGCTTCCCGTACATGCGTAGAGGAACTATAACGTCCGGAGACCCCACCCTGGAACTACCTGTCCCTACCACCACCGAAGTCTACGTCGCTCACCCAAATGAGTGGATCAGAGGAGGCGCAGCAAGTTTTTTTCCCCGCTGAATTTGACGAAATCGATGTGAAGCTAATCACTTTCAAATTCCCGATAGATGCCATCGCTCATTGCTAGCACCGCAAGCCTGGCCACCCTGCGCTCTAGCCCGCCAGGAGCACAATTGCTCTTTCTCAGTGCAACCGCCATGTTTCTTTTAACGTACTTTGTCCCGCACAGAGATAATGTAAGTAATTCGCTTCAATTCGAGTCCGCACCCACCCGACCGGTTAGCAGGTAACCCTTCCGCTTCTCTCTCGGCTTCCGGACGTCCTTCGCGTGCTGGGCGGTATCATCACCGTTTCCGGTATCATCTTGACCTTCTCAAAAGAGGCAATGATCCTTTTCCCATTACTCACCTTCGTCACCTGCGCTACACTGGCAACACTCCTCCATCCAATTATCGATCCATGGGCTGTGGTGTTCTTAGGCGCTAGCGCTGTGGTGTCGTTGGCGATATCTATTACGTTCGCGTTCTGGAAAACTTTGGCTGCCGTGTCCTAGGTGCTAGAGTCGTTGTTCCCCGTACGTTATGTTGCCTCGACGCGAAGGGCTTCGCGCTTCAAGCCCCAAAACGGTATCTATTTTAAACGCTTTCCACACATCCTTATCATCATTGCTGTGTTTTGGGTCATCTTTCTTTGGATGTCGTTGCAAATGTACGCTCGTCGTGTAGCAACTCCCTCTTTTCTTCGCATTGGTCGCCAGCACGACTTTTTTCCCATTGTCATATTGTTTTGTCAGAACTTTTTTTCAGCTATGATAATGCCTCCTCGTCCTTACAACCTTTTTTACTCACCTTAAGCCATGAAATTTACCAAAAAATTTGAAAATCCAATAATTTCCAAACTTTCAGCATCTGCAGGCATCATAATGAGGTATGATCTTTATTGTAACGTATGGAAATGACTTACCATATGCGCAAGAAATTTCTGACATCTGCATCTGATTTCACCAGGTTTAGTGCCACCGCACGCATGTTCGTACTGCAATCATACGTGTACCTGCGTAACCAAGGGTAACCTCGTTCGTTCGCTCGCGATTCGCCGTTGCAAGCATGCTGTAATACGTATTGGTTTCCGTTGACAATCATCTGAATCCGCAAGGCATTGACTTGTACCTCCGTGGTCCCGACATCTACATAATTATATATGGCTTCAGGTGATCCTTGCAAGGTATCTGGTGGTATCTGACTGTCCAAAGTACGTCAAAAACGAACAACCAGCGGATAATAATGGATTGACTCCAGACACTGGCACAACTCTATGATGTCCATGATAAATGCATGATTTTACATTGCCATCTCTCTCGGCCCACGAGTCGAAAAATGATAGGGTTCAACGCGACTTGGGACGTTAATCGTGAGGCTCCATTGACGTCCTCGTTGTATGGTTTCTGCTGCAGTACGCAGCAAGTTGCACTTACCAGTCACTTAGGTAAGCATTCAACATCACAACATCACGTCCAAGAGTCCAACTTTGTCTCCATCTCCTGGCCGATTATCTCTGATATCATCGTCCTTCAAGCTTTAAGCCCCTCGCCTTATCGTACGATGCCTTTGGATGCGACCCACGTCGCTGAAGCATGTTCAAGTCAGCATTGAATAACGCCGTTTGACCACTACACCATGCTTCACCCACGTTTTTTAACTTTCCTCCCTTATGGCTGCTGCGTGCTTGTTGTCGATACTGCATTTGACCATCAAAATTCAAAGTGCTTCGAGCAAACCCTCTCCTCCGTATTTATTCTTCCTCCGTCTGCTATGCTCGATGCATTTCTCTCTGCCATTCCCGACACCCTCTTCCACTACCTTCGTGTTCTGGTAGCATTCGTTACCAACTTCTCTCCCCGTCGCTTCCCGTACATGCGTAGAGGAACTATAACGTCCGGAGACCCCACCCTGGAGCTACCTGTACCTGCCACCACCGAGGACCACGTCGCTCGCCAAAATGAGTGGATCAGAGGGGGCGCAGTAAGTTTCTTTCCCCGCTGAGTTTAACGAGATCGATATGAAGCTAATCACTTTCAAATTCCCGATAGATGCCGTCGCTCATTGCTAGCACCGCAAGCCTGGCCACCCTGGCCTCCAGCCCACCGGAAGCACAATTGCTCTTTCTCAGTGCAACCGCCATATTTCTTTTAACGTACTTTGTCCCTCACAGAGACAATGTGAGTGACCCACTTCAACTCGAATTCGCACGCACCCGACCGGTTAGCAGGCAACTCCTCTTCCGTTTCTCTCTCGACTTCCGGATATCCTTCGCGTGCTGGGCAGTATCATCACCGTTTCCGGAATCATCTTGACCTTTTCAAAAGAGGCTATGATCCTTTTCCCATTACTCACCTTCGTCATCTGCGCTACATTGGCAACACTCCTCCATCCAATTATCGATCCATGGGCTGTGGTGTTTTTAGGCGCTAGTTCCGTGGTGTCGTTGGCGATATCTATTGCGTTCGCATTCTGGAAAACCTTGGCCGCCGTGTCCTAAGCGCGGCCTTGGACATCAGTTTATTGTTTCACGTACCACTGATTTTTTTTCATTCGAATTTGAAAACTCGTCGATACAGGAGTATAATGTACTGGCGATAGACTTTAACTTTGTCGACGTTTGCAGCCTCTCGACAAATTATTTTCGCTGCGGTAAGTGGTACGGCCATTGCTTCATCCCCCCGCGGGTCCTCATTTGCTGCTCAGCGTGCTTAGAGCATGCAGGTTGTGTGGTGTTCGATGTTACTTGGCGTCCGAACCTCAGACTTGTCTTAAGTATTCCGCCTTGTCCAATTCGCCTGCGCTACGAACTCGGCAGTCCACTTCGCTTCGTTCCAATACGGACTTGCTTTTCTCCACTCGCGAAATCAGGCTCAGTATGCACAATGAAATAAAGCGACTATGTATAAGTTACGAAAGTGCAGGTATCACACGCAGAACGTAGAACAAGCCGAGAGTGAAACTACTAGAGACAAATAAAATCCGCGAGTATGACACACGGACGTCATTGAACGTCGGTTAATATCCTCTCTCCAATGGTCTTGCGCGCTCCACTTGCTTGGCGAAACAAGCAACAGGCGACCGGGCAAGAAAATGAAAACAGGGTTTCGTCGAGAGCTGCTTAGCAGGCGTGTGAGTGAAAACGCAGGAAGGCAGAGGGTTTACGAATCAAGCTCGTATGTATTGGGTACCATTTGGCAAATTGTACAACATCAACGGTATAAATTACATGCAGCGTAATATACGATGTAGTGACCTGCACCAACAACGTCTGAAAGGACTGGGAGGGAAAGCTTGATACATAAGAAAACGCCTTGCCTGCGCAGGATGACAAGTGGGGAAATGGTATAAAGATCAACCGCGAAGACGCATGTGCAAAACCCACGTTCTTGAGGGAATCTATTCCGAGGTCGTTCCCGAGCGGCACACACGCCCCGTC
>JBBPJL010000817.1:0-13282 GCA_038088675.1 Xanthoconium separans | reverse complement strand
CACTCAACCAGCGCATTCATCACCACTTTTTCAGCATCTGGATCGTTGTGTTGTCTATCTAGATCATGAACACACGAGGGGCACAGACCTTAAGCTTCCCCTTGGGTCACGAGCAGCCGTTACGCTTGGTCCCAAGGTGACAAAAGATGCTTTGGTGCAAGGTCCGTTTCCGCCAATGGTGCAACGCTGAATCTCATGATAGTTTACAGGTTGCATGCGAATGCGGAAGCTAGGTCATGGTCACTCAGTTATGTTTTTTGCCCCGCCTGAAGATGATCGGAACATCCGTACTGCAGTCGCCAAGACGGACCCAGACACTCGAGTTACTACCATCGACATCTTATGCTGGGCCATACGTGAAACTTGGACTGACGTTCAGCGGAGAGCTCCTTACTGGGCCCAACAAGGCATGAGTCATAAGTCAAGATCCGACGCTTGGCTCCGCTTCGCAAGCGGGAAGATCACAGGGAAGAAGCTAGCAGATGCATGGCTCCAGCCAGAGCTGAAATCACTGGCCGATCTCTATGCACCCTGCGAAAGCAATGTTACGTCTCTGTCGGCGCTAGCGCCAGACATCCGCCAACGATGCAAAGATCTCGGCATCTTGTCACTTCCGAAAGCGCAGATGGAGGAAGAACAGGAGAGAGAGGTTTTCAAGGAGCGAGAGCGTGAACGAGAGGTGGAGCTTCCTCCCAAGGCAGAAGCTGCGCAACATTTCCTTCACCCGGATGTTGTACTGTTCGTCAGGACCGGTGTCATTCCTCCATTTCACTCTGGCAGCGCCTTTCAGCCAGTCTTCACAACGTTGGAAGAGAGCTCTGCAACTACAGCTGAAGCAGATGTGTGGAGCCCATTTGTCCTGGCCACGGCTGATTTTTGCAGAACGATTCAGCCCGAGTCTACTCGAGGGACGATAGATCAATATCTGCGACCCGTCCAATGGATTTTAACCACTAAAAAGAACCACGACCAAATACTCGTTTTCCTGAGCCCGTTCGAAGCCGATCGCTTGATGCCAGATATTAGGGCGAGCGAATTCGTCTATCTTCACCTCTATGCTCCCCGCAAGTCCCAGCGGATGAAACCAGCTGACGATCTCAAGTTTTATTCAATCCCTCCCTTGCCTTCTGACTGGAGTCCACCTTGGGCTCTGATCGATCAGTTGAACGTGTTCGCTGGTCAGCTCTACTTCAGAGATTATCAATCGTACCTCCGGTTGTGTCGCTTTCTCGACGTACCTACGAAGGAGTCACCAGACGACACGATGATCCGTCGGAATTTGTTCAACATTCCGGGCAGTTTTGAAGAGATGGAGATCACATTCTCGGGTTCTCCGTTGCCCTTTGTGATGGCGCTCCTTGCGATGCGGAGTAGAGGGGTACCCTTTGCGCACACGCACATGGGCAAAATTCTTCAAGGGCAGATTCTTACTGAGAAAGACTTTGAAAGATAGTCTCGTCCATGGTGAGTTTTCATCTCAACGAATGTTTTTCATGCACCAATTTTTGGCATTTGCTAGTACCGTCAATGCATGTGGACCACTGTCCCCAGATTGTTGTCCCTCGGTAGAATTTGTTATTCAAACATACGTACCGAGACTCTTTGCGACCAAGCCTGTAGATTATGAGCTGGAAGGACGAGACCATGAGGGTCGAAACTCCCATCACTTCTTTTTGGGATAGCAATTGTATAAGTACCTTGGGCCACGCACGCCGCTGGCAGAGAAGGGAGCGCCTAACCTCCGGGTCCAGGAACAACTTCGGCAGGGCATGACTGTTTCGGCAGGTCACGCGGGTGTCACAACTCACTGAGGATCCGTTCAATTTAGCTAGCTAGCGTGACACTAGAGCGTGACAGCTCTTGATGAGCTATCTCTGTTGTTGTAGGGGGCAAGTCGATAGACCCTCAACCACCCAAGCTCAACTCGCATACGACACCTGAAACGCCCAAGCATAATCCACCACATCCACCAAACCCTGCGGCACCTCGATCGTCAACACCCCATGCGCGTCCATCCACCACGCCAACGCCTCCCCCTCCTCCGCCGCGGGCCCCAGCAACCGAATCGTGTCCCCATCCTGAATCGGCAGCACAACCCCGCCCGCGTCCACGACGATCGAGCCGTCCGAGGGTTTGTTAAAAGCGACGATGCAAAACGTGTCCGGCGTGGTCAGGAATCGGTACGACCCTAGCGGATCCTGCGAGGCTTGGTACCAATACTCCTACGAACGTTCGGTCTGGTCAGTAACGCGCGCGCGTCGTTACAGAGAGAGGGACGCAAAAACGAACGTACGGTAGCGTAGACGCATTCGCCCGCGTACTTGAGCCATGTTCCAGCTGCGAGGAGATTGTCTGCCATGGGCGCGATGATGTCGCCTTCTGCAGTCGGCCCAACGTCCAGCAAGCTAACGCGTCCGTCGCTTGAACCACCGAGCAAACGATCGACAAAGAAAAATATACTGACTAGTTTCCGTTCTTGCTCACGACGTCGACTAGGGTTTGGATGATCGTCGTCCCGTTCTTGTACTCGGTCGCGTTGGTGGCGTTATTGATACCATAGCTGAACGGATCCATGCCTTCGTTCGTCTCCCATTTCCTGGTGGAGAGGGATCCGAAGAGGGCGTACTCGGGCGTATCGAAATCAGGGACTGCACCGCAACCTGTCAACGCGACGGGTCAACAAGACATGGAATAAAGAACGACTCGGGTGGACGCACGATCGTTCATGGTGACTTGATACCCATGCTCTATCGCGTTGTTATAGTACTGGGCTGCGAACTCTAGGGTATTGTTGGGACCACCGATGTCACACCACTTGGACAGGGGTTAGCGCGAATACACGACGCGCATGATCGACATACCATGATCTCAGTTCCGTAATCGAGAGCGAGAGACAGCATATGGGGATATTGCAGATCTTGAATGTAATCGGAAATATTAAGAATGCCGGTATAAGGTTCCAGTTCCGAGTGGTTGAAAGCATCATGTGCGAGTCCTCCAGGCCATATTTCGAACCCGTATGGTGCGTAGTAGGGATTGAACCTTGCACCCATCAGGCACTCGTCACAGCCAAGGTGTGAAAAGAATGACCTACCACTCGGGAAGCGAATAGTACGTTCCACGGTGAAGGTTAGGTTTCTCGGCCTTCGCAGTTTCCATGAGCTCTTTGAGAAAATCGCGATACGGGTTGAGGTATACACTGCTTCTATGCGTCGTATTCTTGGTATCAAACAAGCCATATCCGTCGTGGTGTTTCTGTCAGATGCGTTAGAAAAAAAGGGGTCGGGTCCGATGCTCCACGAACAGTGACAAAGACAAAGTATTTTGCGCCTGCTTCGTCGATCAGATCTAGCCAAGCGCTTGCATTCCAGTTTGCAGCAGTGAAATTTGCGATAAAATCATCATACACGACGTCCTGGTCCTCAAATGAGATTTGACCCTAACCCCAATGCAGGGTTCCTTACAGGTCCATAGTGTTCAAGATGATAGTCCCATGTGGGACTACTCGAGTTGGCTGGGTTATGGAGGTACCAGCTGAGTATTATTATGATAAGAGATAAGAAGGAAGCACCGAGGAAAAACACTCACTCATACCACTCGGCATAAGATTTCGGTGGACCCTGAGCGTCGTGTGAGCAGGGCACAGGTGACATGTCAACAAGTCTCCTACATAAGCGGGAACGCTGAAGACACCCCAGTGGATGCTGGTGCATGTGAGGTCTGGGTTCTCTCATTACCACGTTGTGTTCCACTCACAATATCCCAAATTTTGCTTGGGTCCACTGGAACCACAGTCAATACAGCCACATGAGGGCTAAGAAAACGACAGACCCAAGTCGGCGGCTCATGTGTAGACAGGACACTCTCATCAGCTGTCCACATTTGTCGGAGTGGGGTAATAGGCCATCCGGATGACGTCGCGACCACGTTTCCATAAGCGTCTTTGATCTGGACTGTCGCATTCCCTGTACCGTTGTCATTCAGGACGAGAACATCGAAACGTGCCTGATCTGCTGGCACGAGACGATAAATCACTCCTGGCGTCACCGTGGTGACGCCTTGTCCTGTCACTTCCACCTCGTATTTTGAGTGAATCGACGCATCGGGGAATGACCCGATGCTTCCTGGCAAGAGGTTCGCGAGGGTGATCGCGACCGCTTGAGCACGCTGTCCGTTGACCTCCTCCCAACGGGTGCTAAACTGTACTGTGCGAATGGCAAGTTCTGGAGCTGTCGGTACACCAGACGGGACAACCGACGGCGTGATAGAGAAGGCAAAAATGTGGAGCCTGTCAGGATCGTTTGCGGTCTGTGGGAAAGTGATACTCTTCAACGGGACACGCGAGGGAACGGATACAGAGAGCTGGAAGATTTGAGTTGAGTTCCAATTTATCGAAGCGCCATAATTGTCAAAGTGGTAGGGGCTGCGTGCGATGTCATTACGGGAATGTGAGAGCGTGGGCGCGCTCACGTTCGGATGTCACCCCAGTTCAGTGTCGCGTTCCTCCACCAGTTTTTACCCGTGACTGAAACAATCTGTCACCGTGGTTATATAGGGTGTAATGGAACGACGTACATAACATGTTCGAGACAGAATTGTCTGCAAAATTAAGGTTAAACGTATCATTGAATTGGACTGGTGAGATCCTCGTTAGTACGCTTAATTTGGGGGGCATTCACACTGACTGTCAAGCCCATCTCCGGCATAAAGCATGTGAAGTTCGTGAACATAGGTTGGGTTGGGAAGCTCTATAACCTGGCCATGAGCGATGACATTATCATCGCCTGAACCCCAAACAGTTGGGAGGTCATACTAAGTGTGGATCATTCAAGCACCTCGTAACCCAGAGACAACAAAAGGGATTACCGTTACGCCATTGAAAAGCCAAGGTCCTGCAGGTAGATATTCCGCTACATATGTAGAGCCGTTGTTATCGAAATTACCGGTTGTGCCATCGATCGATGCAGCTTGATTATCGAAATAGCTTGAGAGCGGGATCGGAATCGAGGGAAATGGAACGAGAGAGGCAGACGTGGCACCAAGGTATGTGAGCAGAGCTCCATAGAGCAAAGATACGCCAAATACCTTCATGGCAGCCTTTGTCGGCTGTTTCGGCTCGAATGAACATGCCTTTTATACGGGTAAATGTTCTGTGAGAAACAACCGACTTCGATGCAGCATTGCAGGTCTTCTGACCATGGTTGGGCTGACGATGCTCTGTGTAAACCGGAGAAGGGAAGGAGAGAACTTGGGTCAAGTGACTCAAGCAGCCGACGTGTTGTTTCACCAGCACGCGTCAAATTTAGCACAAGGCGGGCCGGCATAATGGAGATGCTAGAACGAGTAAACTGACGCCGCAAGGACTTTGGTCTATTCAAGGGCTTACAATTGAGATGATTGATTCAGCGAACATGATGGGAAAGCCAACTTACTAGGGAGATTCCCGGCGGAAAGTCCGTTCAATTTTCCGGTTTTTCGGGGACTGAATAAAAGACGAACCCAATCGAGAAAAAAAGCACCGCATAAGTGCTACTGAAACCCGAGTCTTGCCCGAGTCCTCCCATTTCCCTTGCGGTCGGGAATTCGTCGCAGTCTCAGTCAGCGACGACGAAATGGCGCGTCATGACTCATGACTAATGTGTCATCGCCAGAAACGCCAACTGTTTCAGGTACTTGCCAACGTAGGGGATAGTATATAACGACTCAATTCAAACGATGGTCGGTCATACCAACTTGCACCTTCATCCATCGATATCATGACTCTCAAACTCTACGGCTTGTCCTTGTCCACTTGCACGCGCCTTGTCGCGTTGATCTGCGCAGAGAAGCAGATCCCCTTTGAGCTCGTCACCGTTGATCTCTTCAAGGGTGAACACAAGACACCCGAGTATGCCCAGTTCCAGCCTTTCGGCCAGGTTCCCTATATCGTACGTTGGACTGGGTTGCACCCCACGACGGGAGACTGACTGTTTGATCGCCAGGACGACGACGGATTCATTCTCTACGAGTCGCGCGCCATTTCCCGCTATTTGATCAAGAAGTATCCCAACCAAGGCACTCCCGGTCTTATTCCCACCGATCCCAAGGAAGAGGCCTTGTTCGAACAAGCGGCGTCTGTTGAAGTCGCCCACTTCAATTCCCATGCCAGCTCTCTCGTGTTCGAGAAGGTGTTCAAGGTGTATGTATACACATGCATATATGCGCGCGTCGACTGCTGATCAACGTGTCACAGGCGACGTGGTCTCCAAACGAACGAAGTACAGGCTGCCGAGCACCTCAAGAACCTCGAGGCCAAGCTCGATGTGTATAATACGATTCTCGGCAAGCAGAAGTATCTGGCTGGCGACGTACGTTTGATGATCGTGCTGGCATCTTGATGTGGAGGTTGCTCACGAGTTCGCAGAATGTGACTCTTGCTGACCTGCAGCACTTGCCTTACGGAAGCATGCTTTTCGCTGCTGGTCACGGCGAAGTGATTACGAGCAGGGCCAACGTAGCCAAGTAAGAGACTTGTGCCAGCTAGTCGTCTGATCGATACTGACCTGATAATTCTAGGTGGTGGAATGACATCTCTAACAGGCCTGCTTGGCTAGCTGTCAAGGACGGGGCGAAGAGTACTGCTTAAGTGAGGCTATCATTATTGTATGTATACCTTGTAAACTTTTACTGGCGCCTGGGAGTAAGCCATATGATGCCGAGGGATTCGGAGATCTGTACCAGATTTGTGGAGCAACTCGGTGCTCACTGCCTCCTCATGAGTGTTTAAAAATGAACAAGATTTCCCATCAGATAGCATAGCTTAGAGGGAACCGAAATTTACCCAGACTACTTATTGGCCAAGGCACACGGATGTGCTCCTTGTGTTCAATCTGCACGTGGCTAGTCCCATTGAGTAGAGAGAACATTAAAAAGCGCTGTTGAAAGTGGGGATCATCGTGTGTGGACAGTGCGACGTGGTGTACTAGTATCGCGTAGCACGCCACATTGCCTAAACCGTGCCTTCTGTCTGCTTCACGCATGCACGACCGCTCTCTCCACTCTCCTCTCCGTACGTCCAAGACGCGCTATTTTACTCGTCGATATCACTTATTTTTCATTTACAGCCTTCGTAAATCACTCTCTGACCCGCACGAAAAACATATTTCGCTCCTTGAAATGGCGCCCCGTCGTGTGCCTCCGTCTTTCAACTCTTTGAGCCCACAGGACGCCGCCTACCCTGCATCCACCCCAGCCTCCCCCGCCAACATTGCTTTTCCCCAGGCACGCTCAACCTCCCCTTCCGGCATCTCCCATTTCCTTTCAAAACCCTCGAGGTGGTTTGGGAGGAAGACCTCGGACCCCCGCTCCATCTCCGTCGCACCAGAGCCTAGGTCAAGCACCAGCTCAGTCAGACGCCCAAAAATTTCAAGGCCAACCGATCCCCGTCCAATCCTATCCTCTTTCCAGTCTGAACCACACGCAATCGACGCCACAAAGTACGTGCCTCCTGGCTTTTGTACCTCCGAGGATCATTAATTATCTGACTGACATCATGCTATACAGGTCCGTCGCAGACCTTGCTTTTAAACCGAAGAAGTCTCTTGAACTAAATTCAGCATACCCATCTTCTTCCCACCAACCTTCCTCCGATGGTGATGGTGACCTTCGTCACATATCTCGCAAAACATGGTCCAAGTCCGCAGACGACCTTAGATCCTTCCCCGATCCTTCCCTCCCCACCCTTGACCTCTCTTTTCAGCACAGGATACAGGAGTACCGTAATAGAAGCAACAGCAGCGCTACTCTCCATCCCGCTTCCGCTTCTTCTCCCAACAGTCCCCTTCCTCCTAGCCCAATGATCCAGTCTCTTCCCTCTGCAATGGCCAACTTAGCTAATACCCCTCCTGATGATGCTCCCATAAACGAACCTAATATTTCCATATCCGTCTCCTCTCCAACATCCGACAGCTTCGTTTTAACTGACGATTCCCCACCCACCCCAAACGCTCGAATGCATTTTGCCCCGAGGTTACCGACGAAGCTCTCCACTTCGAAACTTGGCCTCCCACAAAATAGCCCTAAACGAAAAGGGTCAGGAGACTCGATGAAACCTCCCGACTGCGACAAGGCTTCGACTGCGCGCGGTGTCTTCCCTTTTAATCTTGCCGGTCCTTCTCACAAGCATTCGGCACCCAATTTACTTCAACAATCCTCGGTAAACCAAGCACCTTCGACATTGTTGGCTCCTCCCGCCTCTCTTGACCCCCCTGAACCTGACCAAGGCATGGTCTCACGAAGAACGTCTCAGATCACCTACAACACTGGTTTTATCAACCGTCTGACGGACGCTGCCCCGATGATACAAGCTTACCAGAAACCCTATAGCGCTGCCGTCAACTCCACTCTGGCAAAGGGATGGAAACCTTTTAAAGCCGAACTTAAAGGATCAAAGTTGTATTTCTACAAACCACCCAGTGATAGAAGCGCCGCGATTAAGGAGCTCTTTCCTACAGAGGTCGTGCCCCCAAGCCTCGAGGATGAAACCATCGCGGAATTGGAAGTTCCCGATGAAGTCGGCAAGTCCGGAAGAGGCAGAGAGGACGGTATTGGGTCTATCGGAAGGAAGAAGCGAGCATATTGGGGAAGGAGGACACACCCCGAGCTGGTGGTGATCGAAGGGAACATCGTCAAAGGAAGTTTGGAAGCCCTCATACACGAAGCTGTCTTCGCAACGACGTTTGTCGTTTCTACCCCGGACGAGGATTCCGACTCGGCGGTTGATGGAAGAAGACCCGAGTGGAAGGATTTCTCCTCTGCGATCATTCTCTGTCTCCCTTCCTTGGCGGACCAGTCCAAGTTCGAAAATGAATTTACTCGCCTATGCTCAAATCTGGTTGACGGAGCAGACGATGCTGGCAGAGAGGCCGAACGAACTAGAGTGGTTTGGTTGGCCCAGGAATACCTCAGATATTATGGTACTCCATCGGACAAGTCTGGGTGGCGAGAATTCACGTCCAGTACTATTCCCAACATCGACATTAATCCTGTCTCCACCAATGGTGGCGTGCCCAAGTCTGTTTCTACTCAGGCAATTTATACGCCATCTCCGAACCCGAATTCCTCGGGGACCCCGCAAATGGATGGTGTCAGCGTTGTCTCTCCAAATCTCGGGACTTTCTCGCCAAGACCTGACGGCAAGATGGCTTCTTTGATGGAAGCCCTAGGGACACCGCCCACACCTGCAGGAAAGCCGCTCAACCCTCGACAACAGCGCTTACAACTTCCATTCGCGGATTCAGCGGAACGGCCCGCAAAAATTTGGGCAATGCTCACACAAGATGGTTTCTCGCGTGAAATCCTTTCTCTGCTCGATCCTCACTTGATCGCATTCAGTCTCCAAACTTTCCATCGACGCGCGTTTTTGGACCTTCCCGGCAATCTGACAGTTGAACATGTCCTCGGATCGGATGCCTCTGTTGGCCTTTCCGACGATGCCGACGTGACGGTGTTACCGCATGCGACCAAGTTCTTTGGCAGCGATGACCATCCCCATTGGTTGACGAAATTACTTTTGGTGCAAATCCTAGGTTCGGATTCATCCAACTCGCACCTCGACCGATCAACTCGCACCCACTCACGCTCCGAGGTCATCTCGATCTGGGCGAGGGTCGGTGAACTATGCCGTACCGCGGGAGATGAGTGTTCCTGGAAGGCGATATCTGCCGCGTTGTGCTCCCGTCCTGTAGCGAGGTTGACGAAAGCCTGGAGACGTGCCGACAGACAGAGCGTCATTGCTGTCGAGTCGTGGATTTATCCCGAGAAAGACGGGCGTGCGGCTACTGCAAGAGAACCGATGGTGACTGCTTGGGGAGGCGACACGAACCAACAGCTACGCTATGAGTTGGATCGCGCGCGAAACGAGGTCGACGAACATTGGGCTACAGAGCCGCTCCTCAAGGCCAGGAGCATATTCGAGTATGTGAGAACGCGCTTTGCATTTTGTTCCAGGATGCCTGTCGATACGGATTCGGTTTCACCCGACATGTCCAAGCTGGTGTCGCACTGGGAGGACTTGTCCGGAGGCAAAGGCGCACAGAATCCTTTGTCTTTGAAATTCCGTCGGTATGTTTTTTTATCAATCAAGGGCTTGGAGATGGATGTTGATGTCGGTGCTAGTATCGAGCAGTTTATGTCACTCTCGTTGGCTGCCGAACCAAGGCGAAGAGGATTGTTTGAGCCCCTTTTCTGGAGTCAATGTAGTGCGCCACCCCACACACACTGTCATCCTCTTGTTCCCCTTCTCTTTGTCGAACCCATGCCCACCGTCTCGCTCATCGATCGGGGTCAGGTGTGGAGGGGTCGACTTGAGAGCGGGCCGACGAAACTCAGTGTGGAAGAGCTCCAACAAATTCGTAACATCGACACGTCTTTGCGCCCGTTTGGAAAAACCGATGCCTCCGGGAGTTTACTCAAAATCGGAGACGTCGATCTAGGAGGAACTGCGATTCCTGTGTATGACGGGGAGCTGCTTCTCATAGCACGACCGGACAGAGAACCAGGGTCGGCTTCGCGGCCTGCCTCACGCGCTCCGTCTCGCCCACCCAGTTCAGCGATCGAACCGTCGGGGAGCGATAGGATGATGGCTCGTACGCCGTCGATCCGAGTGAAACCAGGTTCTTCCCAAGGTTTGGAGCGCAAGAGCAGCACGCAGCGACGGAATTCTTTGCCTGCTATATCCCCACGGACTAGCCACCCTGTCGTGACAGAAGTCTCGACCGAACGGCCCATTCGAGTGCTCGTGCAGGCGGGCACGCTGGATAGGCTGGTGAACGTGCTTATCCATGGTCTCAAAGGCGTTTCGGTCGCGGTGGCGGATGACAACGGCGAAACGTCGCTGCGCGATGGGAATACCAGGGATTTAGTCGTCGATCACTCTGAATTTGCGCGGGTGTGGTGGAACGTGTTTCGCAGCTTCGTGACGCCGATCGTGTTTTTCGAGGTGAGCCCATGTTTGGGGTTTTTTTTTTTCCTCGGTGGCTTACGACGAGTAGCTTTTGCGCAAGCGGTTCGTTGGGAGTCGGCCGTCTGGCAACACCTCCACGAACGCGCCGATTCACGTTGTACAGTACCGTTCTGAAATATTTGGGGCTGTGAAGGAATGGCTTGCTACCGGTGGGGGTGCCCAGGACTGTCTGGACGACGTTCAGCTCTACGAGACGGTCAAAGTCTTTTTGGAAGCACCGTTGGATCGTTCGGTGCCTGATTGTTGTCCAGTAGAGGATGACGCGGAGCTTGCTCAAGCTTGGGATGAATTGGAGGTGACAAGAAAGGAGACGTTGTCGACGTTTGTATCCCACACCCTGCGACCACCAGCCCTCGCCATTGCCGTCCTGCGCTCTACCGGGGCGTCGCAGAATCGACATTTCGGGAGTCAAGCACCGGATTTGGACCGTGTTAGTGCGGAGGATTTGGTGGAGAACTTGAATACCATGGGTTATGCTGCATTTAGTAACGTCTCGGAAGAGGCAAGTGTGTTTTATCGTGTTGATGGCTCCTTACTGATGTTTGTGCCAAAAGGACCTGTTCATCACTGCTGATTTGCTTGAAGTGCAAAGCGCTGACCGCACGGGTTGGTTCTCTGGGCGAGAGACTAGCTCGTTGGATGACGTCGACATCCAGACGATGTACTCCCATCTGTTGGAGGTCGAACCATCGTCGATGGTATGCGATTCTCAGGACTTGGTTTACCGTCTCCTCCCTCCGAGTGTCCGGAGTTGTATACGAGCCTACAACATTCTTCGCAAATGGGTCGTCTCGAAACTCGTTGCGCCGAAACTTGGCATCCGAACGCGGCAGGCGCGCATGGACTTGTGTTTACGTGCCATCGAGATTGCTCGTATGCGCAGTATCGAGGGAGGAGGCTCTGTCCCTGTCGCCGAACCCCACGAGCGGCCTGTCGTGCGATCGTTTGTGGAAGCCGTTCTCACCGCCGCGGTCATTAGCCCTGAGAGTCGACTGCATCAGCGACCGTGGCAAAATGTGGCGAGCATCCGCGGTGTGCAGTGCGACAGCCTTGGTGCTCTGTTGTCGAGACCGACGGTTCCGAAGAAATCGTACGGCGACCCGCTGATCGTCGATATTAGCTGGCTTCTGGAACGTGTGCTCGAGATTATTAGCATACCGAACGCCGTGGCGATATCCCCGGAGGATCCGCAATCCATTATTAATCTTGATAAACGCAGGTCAGGATTTTTTTTTTTTTTTGTGGGGTGCGGGGTTTTGCAATGGGCTGACGTGCCATGTCAAAGACACTTGTGCGATGTCGTGCTCAACATGCCGACGTTGCTTATCAAGCGCGGGCTTTGCAGGGAGGACGTCGACCGACGGGATTTCGAGCGTCTGAACAATATCGAGAAAGAAGTGAGCGTGCTTCATTTTGATCTCCGTGGCATCAAGGAGGAAGCACAACGAGAAGCGCTTCAAGCTCAAACGGCCGGGTCTGCTTCTGCGAAGAAAGTCGTGCGTCCTTTCCAACGTCTGGTGTCGCTCCAGCACGAAAAGAACAAACGAGACAAGAACTTGTACGAGCGGCTCAGCAGAGACAAGAAGCAGGAGCAATTGCGGATGGAGCGGCGGGACGACTATTTGAACAAGGTGATGCGGCCGCGCAAGCAGCCGATGACGCCTGCGCAGAAGCAGCATCGGATGAAGAAGAGTTATTCGTCTGCTTTTTTCCAGCTGATGCGACCGATTTCGAGCGCATTTACGGACCATACGTTGATGAAGCGGTCGCCTGCCGAGCTGGATTTCGCGCCGTCTGGGAAGCCGTCGCTCGTGCTGTCCATCGTGGGCGCCAAAGTGGCGCAGTTTGTCAACAATGAACGGTCGTACATGTTCCAGCTGGATACGGAGGAGGGAGACCAGTATTTGTTGCAGGCGTTGTCGAGGCAGGAGATGACGAAATGGATAGACACGATTATGAACGTGTCCAAGGTCGCCGCGAAGCGACGACTGACGTACTTGGGTAGTTCTCCCAAGCCTCAGTTGTCGGATCACATTATGGATCCTGTCGGGGCTGCGTCGACCTCACGGGATCCTACCGCTGGTGGGTGTTGCATTTGGTTTTCTTGTGGCTCCAAAGTCTGACGGAACGCTGCACAGTTTTTGGTGTGGAGCTAGATTTCTTGCTTGGACGAGAGGCAGGTGGGGCCGACGTTCCGTATGGAAGTGTCCCTAGTGTGATGGAGAGCTGTCTGTCCGAGATCGAGACCCGCGGATTGAGCGAAGTTGGCATTTGTGAGTC
>JBBPJL010000816.1:0-13293 GCA_038088675.1 Xanthoconium separans | reverse complement strand
ACCAGACGGCCGCTTGAAATCGCTGATGACCTGTTGTCCACCGCTGGGCGACACAACCCACTCCATAAACATCTGCCAGATCTGCTTGTTCGCTGGGTCTGCCTTGGTTCCCAGAATAACGTGAGCAGGGTTCAACAAGGGGTCATTTGGGTCAGTATCCCCACCCTGGGCGAATACACTCAGAGCAGACGTGACCTCCTTAGTAGATGACAACCATGTCCCTTTATCTGTCAGCGTATACTCCGACAATGCGGCCGCCGCAGCCAAGGCTTGAATAGGGAACCGCGGGTATTGATGGTACCACGTCGAGTACGCATAAGCCCAAGGGACCTAACATCGATCGTCGATGAAGTGCTCGCATGTCAAAAACACAAAATACGGGGCATACCTGGCCAATCTCGCAGAACAGTAAGCTCTCCTTGATGTTCGTCGCGCTCTTGTCGTAACGGGAGAGGAAGCGAACAGGCACCCGGTCAGTTGGTGGTGTCTATGTCCTCGTGTCAGGTCATCCTCTTTCCAAATGAAAGTTAGCATACCACCACATCCGCGTTGCCTTGGGACACGAGCTGGTTGAACATTGAAAGGACATCGCCCCCAGTACTGTTCAGCTTGCCAGGATCCGACGGGGGACCTACGAGCCAAAAGTGGTCCTACAATGACGACGGTCATTGTCATGCCACAACGCGTCAAGAGTAGAAATAACACCTACGCGGAAACCGTACACGCGCTCCACTGCGGCACCAGTCTTGCACGCTTGCGTTTCTGCGGCTTCGTTGTAAGTCACCGCAACGTCGATTTCGCCTGCGGCGAGGTATCCGAGGCTTTGAGTGGTATCCCCGAGGTACCAGCCCACCTGGTGGCACGCTCGTCAGAGTGCCACGGCCACTCGAAGTGGATGGAGACCGACCTGGAAAGGTGCGACGCCCTGTTTGTTGCAGTACTGAATGAAGGCGTTCGCCCAGGCTCCAATGAGGCCAGACTGACCAGCCCCACCGTTTCCGATTCGCAGCCGAATCTCCTTGCCACCCAACCCACCGTCATACACGGCCGCAGGTGTAATGGTGGCGTTGGCGCTGCAACTCGAGTTGCCAGACCCAGTTGCGAGCTCGTTGGAAACGAGGAAAGCAGAGCTGGAAGAGACGAAGCAGGCGAGTAACAGACACAAATGGAGACGTGCCCACTTGGAGGGACTCAAGTCGAACATGTTTGCAAGATCGCGAGGTTGGTCTGTCGACCTGGAAGACAAGTATTTATATGTACCCTTGACACTCATTTCCGCGAAAAAGAAACATCCTTGTTTGAGAAAAGGCTGTACCATAGGTGCCGAAAATCTATTGCATTAGCGTAAATGCCGTTTGTCGAACATGATCTTTTCTTCGCCGACGTAGCAAGTGTCAAAGCTCAGCGAGTTCTGATTGGTTGGTCGCTCTCCATCCTTCAGAAATTACCTGATGCCATCTCACCATATGGGTAAAATCGGCACTTTTGACAGACTCAAGTTTCCGCAAAAGCTACACGACTGGAAGGGACAAGTTCCCCCAGAGTTACTAAACGGTATCGACTTACGAGCATCCTAACTTGGATGCCTGAACGCATTGTTAGATGGCAGACGAACTCGGTGGAAAAACTCGAGCGCTCGGCTGCGGCATGCACTTATGTACACGCATCTGCCACGCGTAGCCGTAAGTACTTACGTGCACACCGCTTTGCGCTCCTTGCATGACGCGAATGCTGATTTACACCTATCATCGCGCCTTGCATGTGGAGGACACCACTTGCACTAACAAGCTGTGCGCATCACCGAGCAGCATCATCCCCAATCTCAAGGAGAGGCAAAGTGTCCGTTGCAGCGTGATTCTTCTACATGAAATCTCTGATGACCATTTGCCTGCCATCAAGTAACTTCCGAGTTACCAGTTCGACGTGGCATGAACTCACCTGGCTGGCTTGGTTCTGTGGGTCTGTGTCCCGGATCCTGTCCCAAAGTTATTGTAGAGTCGCGTAGCTTGATCCGTCAGTCAATAGGGATGCCGAGCTCAAAACTTCGCATGGGATAGGCGGCGGTGCTACTTACCATAGCTCAAAGTATCTGGCAAATGCATCTATATCAGAAGCACCTACATGAAAATAGTGGCGTACGTGGCAAATCCACAAACAGCGAACTCTCTTCAATACCATCACGGAGAGGCAATGAACAGGTCAGTTAAAATTCTCTGTTTCCTTAAGCTTACGATCTGATTTAGCATCCCCTTGCATTTTCGAGGTGTACTGGACCTAGCTTTTGACACGTAAACTACTGCAGCACCAATCTTACATGACAGCAGTGTCTTCAGGAATGTGGTCGTGTGCACGCACTAAAAACAGAATGATTGAGTGGTTGCGAACAAACTCGATTGATGCCCTGCAATTGTTTAGTACGTTACTGATCATGACCCTGTGGACACGGCGCATTCTCAAGTCCGTTTACAACACTCCTTTTCACCCCTCCTCCCGCGCCATACATGTACGCTTCTTGCCTTGTATGAGGGATACGCAAGCCACCTCCCTTGTATATGTCAACTGGACTGTAAATGCGACTGATGACTGAATTTTAAAAATATGTACTCACCGCTGCGGCGGCGGAGTGGATTGGAAGTGGCGCCAGCGGGCGGCACGTCGACCATAGATCACCTCGGTTGAATCTATATCCATTGAATATTAGCGCCTATGTTCATTGAACTAGCCAATATCATCATTAGTTGCTTGTAATACTGGCACCCTCAGCTTCTCGTGTATATCCATCAGCGAGCTCGGTTAGCTGGGAAGGCTATTCCACTGACGAGCTTCGGGTTCAACCAATCGCGAGTTGCATGATCCGTGCGTGGGAATGCAAGCTTGACGCAGTGCTGAGTTTGAATTTGTAAGCTTGTCCTGTGAGTCATTGAAGTATAAAAGCACCTTGTCTGCCTCCCACCACCTCCGCTCGCTGTACGTGGCATCGTCGGCGTCGTTCACAATGTCGAATAAAATCGTGGTGAGCGCTCACCCGGCCTTAGTTGTAGTCGTTCAGTCAGGTAACAAATGAATTTTTGAGCCTTCGATCTATCGCGCCGTCATAGACGAAGTCATTTCTACCATTAAGGCCGAATTCGATGAGTATGGCGTCAGCGAGGACGTACTGGCTGATCTGCAACATGTGAGTGGTCATTGGTACGAATGTCGGTGGGTAATTTGACTGACTTCTTCCCTAGAAATGGGAAAACAAAGTGATCGCATCTCACGTCGCCGAGTTTGAGCCACAACCTCAGCAGGCTGCGCAACACCATCCAGTCTACCCGCCCCATCCGATCCATATGATGCCTCATCACCCGCATTATCCACCCCCCCATAATCCGTATGCACCCCCGCCACAACAGCAATCCAATCCGGTAAAAGCGGAACCAGTGGATAGCCGCTACATCCTGAGTGGACCACCCGTCCCTTATGCCCTCCCTCCTCTTCCTGGTCCCCAGCTCAACGGAATGAAACCACCTACATATCCAGGGGGACAGCAAGGTGTGATATCGTTCCCACCTCATCCCGTGCACCTCGCGCGTCCCGCAGCCGTCCCTCGACCATATGTCCCTCCGCCGCCGCCGCCCGCCCCTTCACAGCCTGCACCGGCCGCGGTAACAACGCAGCAATCCGCGCAGTCTAATCAGGCTGCGCAACCTGCGGCCGCATCCCAAACAGCGGCACAGGCGTCGCGTCCAACAACCCAACCGATCCCTCAAGCGGATGGACCGTCAGCCTCTGATTCGGATTCGCCGTCACCTCCACCGAGTCAGCCGTACGCATCTCGACCCTCCCACCCGTCGTTGCCTCAACCCTCGCAAACATCCAACGCGCCTCCACCAGGAGATGAGGTGATCAACAGCGATCTCGACGATTCCGATACGGAAGGTGAGGAGGACGCAGAAGAAGGCGGCCAAGGAGACACAGATATTGTGTTCTGCACTTACGACAAGGTTTGTTCGTACGGTAAAATTATCATTTGATCTCACCATGCCTTTCAGGTTGGACGGGTCAAAAACAAGTGGAAATGTATTCTTAAGGACGGCATGATACATATCAACGGCAAAGATTACCTGTTCGCTAAGTGCACAGGGTAAGATCTTCTTCCTGCCTCCTGTCGAACGATTTCGCCAACTATTTTCTGCAGAGAATTCGAATGGTAACTGTAAACTTCGGCGCTTTCTTCTAGGACCCCGTAGATTATCTGCATTTGCGCATTCCCACATTGCACATTTAAGTCATTCCTCATCAGTGAGACAGTCACTTTCCTTGTATAATAGTAATGCTATCCACCGTCATCTAACAAATGCGGAGGGAATGTTACAGAATGCAAATAATTTCCGGGACTGCCTGCTACCGACGCGCTGCAGCTCTGCAAGATGCTGATCTTGATTCGATGCTGGGTTGGACTACAATACCTTCCCGAGCGAGACGGTGATTAAACGGTCTGATTTCCAACGTCGGGGGGGTTGGCTGTCGAAACATGGAAGATGCACCACCGCCTGGACATCTCGGTTGACGCACACACAATAGTTGCATCTCGCTTCGCACTGCGTCGTCAGCTTGGCATAGGTGCTTCGAACGTGCACCGGCCACGGCGAACAAGAGGTGGGAGCGCATTGCTAACCTCTTTCACTGCATGGTGATCGATGATGGCACGACGTCCTAACCAGATAAATCAGTGAGACGTAAAGTGCCGCCGAGCAATCAGAGCATGTTGACGGGCGGAGAACCTTTTTTTTTTTGTGCGCGCTCTGAATTGGAGACGTCCAGGGGGTCACGCGATCGGGCCGGAATAATTGCAAGATCGTTTCGTCGATCTGTCTCTTGTTCTCTTGTATTCGCTCTCTGAACGCTATGCGTTAACCCAGGTTAAAACCCCTGTTTACACAGCATCTGCGGTGATCTACATGACCCCACGCTCGCTGATCAGCCGACGTGCTTTCAAAAGATGAGAATGAAAGAAACACCACAAGGCGACATGACACGAAATACAAGGCCAGTCTGCCTCACTGATTTCATATCAGACTCTTCTCATCATCGTGGAAGAGGGGATCTATATTGTAGATGCCCTTGTTCGGACCCCCTGTTTCATATCGTGCGCGACCTGTGCGGATGAAGAAGAAGAACACGCGGTGGGAAAACGGGCTCGACGATTGTGGCAAATGAACGTCCCACTTTGAGCGCATCGTCTCTATTCACCTGCGGGTCTCCCCCCTCCTGTTTGCGCTGGGGGTCAGAATGTGGGCCCTCTTTGAGAGTCTAGGCTGCCTCGCAAACGCCTCGTGTGGCGGACGTTTATTGAAAATCGGAGGCGCAACACACACGCACACACACACGCTACACACGCTAGGGTCATCAAGCGTGGTCAGCGTGCATGTCGCAACCGCAACCCACAAGCCATGCCCTCCTTGTGTGCGTTCTAGATGGAGGGGTCCATCATGACATTGGGGACGACATCGCGTCTGTTTCCGCGGCTCGCTACCAGTTTCCAACAAGAGACATGCGATCGATCGATCAATGTATGAATGGGACGTCTGATGAGTCCATTGTCGGTTGATCTTAGGATGCAGGTCCTTCATGGAATGGACTGCAGGACTGCGATGAACCGCCCCAGAAGAGGGGGGGGGAAAGAGTGGGTCATTCGGTATCCACATTTTTTCTGGTACCAAGAATCACCTGCGATCGCACAGAGTCGTCCTTTTAAACCAGGTTTGCGCCCTATGTGCATTGATACCCGGAATGATCCGCAGTGCAAGTCCATTTAGAGCTTCGTCTGCAGATAGAACGGATAAGATCTCCAACCAATTCCGTATACAGGGTACTGACTCATAGACGCAACGAAAAAGAAAACAAGGTTGGGGGACTCAACGTTCCCTCCCGGCTTGTTGCGGAAAGCACGGCCATGATCACCCGATCTGCCAATCCAGATCGGGGGGCTACCAAGGTAGGGAACATTGTTGACATGCTGGCAAGCATACTGCCGTGTTCGGTTGGCCCAGAACCTTGAGGTAAACACGGTTCTCATGCAGGATCCGGTAGACGAATACCTCGCCTTCGAGAAGCGTGCCTGTAGTGGAGCCGTTAGAGTAAGCAGATGCTAAACCTACTTTGTCGTTCTCAGGCGAAAGGCTTCCCCCTATTTGTAATGAGACAAAGTTTTAGTTATGGGGCGCAAGCCAAAGGACATCGCCTGGTCGTCTGGTTCCTACAACGAACCTGTTGGTTTTGGTGGGGAGGCTGTTTTCCCCTCGAATGGTTGTGTTGTTGATACCACAGGGTGGTTGGCATGACAGCTTTGTAACGTGAGTCCCTTTGTCGTGAGGATTACATTAGTATGGCGTGCTACAGCCTGAGAGGCTTCTTTCCCCATACTTAAAATTCGTGATTGCCGCCGTCTGTATTGAGGGCCCGGTGCTGTCACTAACAGGATCGCTTTGACTGATCTGGTGAGGGAACGTTCGAACGTTGACCAGAGTCAATGTATCACTGTCAATGTTTGCTAAACACAAGTTCACACAAGAGAACGAGCTCAGGATCGCATCGTATGGTGGACAGCATAGGAGCGATTGGGCCGGACTTCCGCTCGACCTTGCGTTGGCCGACCTACTGCAGCAAGGATCAGTAAGATGTGGTGATCGTGGACCTGAATTTACCTGTACTTGGAATCAACGTACACAACGGAAACAATTGTGGCACAAAGTTTGTCAATACCCGCTCACGTTACAATTAAACCAAATGTATAACAATGTTCACAGTGCGCCAGAGGCGTTCAGTGCAAATTAGCATACATGAAAGTGTGTACAGAAAAAAAAATCCTAGTGGTCCTACAGGCACGGCACAAAGCCAGATTGTTTCTGAGGTAGGAGAGACATAAACGAGACGCTCTGCATGCACCGCTACGGGTGCGCATGCCCTTTGTCGTGATTGCAAATGTTGTCACTTTGCAGGCTAGCAGAGCAAGATAATGATTCGTTACCGCTGCACGGAAGAAGAATCTGAAAATAGTCACCCCGAACGTGGGCCCAAAGACCGTAGAGCCATGTCATCGACGGGGTCTCTGCGGTACGCACGTCGCTGCAAAGAACGAAGCGGCGCAAGATCCACCCTGGACGGTCCGATAGCACACGGAGGATCCTCCGAGATTCTGGCTGCATAAAGTTGGGTAGGTGGCTCGGAGGGAAACAGTTGTGCGGGTGGGGGAAGAGATATCTGTGAATAAGCGTTCTGAGAAGGCGGTGTCGTTGCAGTCGTCTGCGGATTGTAGGTAAAGGAACCGTTGTCCTGGCCGGTGGTGTGGGGGATCGGTTGAAACATACCGACTGTTGACGAGTGTCGATCAAAGTTCGAAGTAGAATCTCGTAGGGAGCTTGGATATGTACATGCTAAATCAGGGCGATACTGTGCATCTCTGTCTTCAACAGGAGAGCTGACGGGCATAGCGTGACGGAGAAGGGGAGGAGGATTAGAGATCGACGGATAATCAGTAGACCGGCCCTGGTCAATCCGATCTCTGCTTGGTGAAATGGGTTGATGATCAGAAATTACCGGCAGAGAGGGCCGACGAAATTTGTACTCAGTATCCTCATTCTCGGGTCTCAATGGAGGCAATGTATGAAGGGTTCCAAGGGGAGGTAAAGGTGGGGGAACGGAATATTGGTGAATTTCGGAAGGATGATGGAAAGCGGGAGGATGGGAAGACTGCGGGCTAACCGTCCGAGTCGGTGGTGATGGCCCTGGGTAAGAGGCAGGTTGGGTAGAATATGCGGCAGGGAATGGGGCGTATGTTCGAGTTACAGAGGAGGGTATTTTAAAGACATCTGTACGAGCACGCGTATCATCCCCTTTGCGATTCTTGCCGACGCGCGTACTCTGGAATGTCCCCTCCGGTACCACGAGCTCAGCAACACCCGGAATATCGTCGATAGTACCAAGTTCGTCGACGGTCGCTTGTGTGAAATAGGCAGCTATTGCAGATCAGGATAAGGCCTGCAGCATGCATGTGGTCGAGTACATACTTAGGTGCCATTTTCGGCGGCCCTTTTCTGTCTCCACCCAAACTGAATACGTTTGCTTTACTAGAGGATCCCAGTCTCGCGGGGGTTGCTTGTTGGATGCACTAGATCAGAGATATCATGAGGTAGCTGAATATATCTGATTAAAATTAGTTACCCCGAGTGGCTTGCATCAGCAGGTGGCGTGTACTTTTCGTAGTAGAAAAGAAATTCCTGAAATATAAAGATAAGCCGCCCGAGGTATCAAGGAAGCGAGATGCGAGCGCACATCTCGTACACGGGAGGGGCTCCATCGGCGACCTTCGGTGAAGCGCTCGATCCCGAGACCGGTGATCTCAGTGTGGGGACCCCTCTCCTCCCAGGCATAGACGCAGCCTGAACGCAAGGCAAGGCGTTCGTCTGCATCAAGCCGCCTGGTGATGATGGGGAGTACACTGCGTTGGACGGCATAGAAAATCTTGTGCGCGTCACGGGTGGAACGGATACGAACATTCGTACATGTTGGTCTTTGCTGCATTGGCGTCCGTCGGGCAAGGGATGCCAGTGAAGGGAGAGAGAGGCAGAAGGGGCCCAGGGGGACGGAAGGAGGGAATGCAAGAATATATATTCTGTGGAGATCTGGTGGGGAGGAGGTTATTTCGTAATTTGGTTTTGGTAATTAATTAAACCATTTTCTGACTCCAGGGGGGCAACGGACACAGATGCGGCAACAGGTCCAACTGCCAACAGAAAAGGCGATACCATATGATAATTACCGCAACCTTATTGGTGCAATTGACCCAAAAGGTTGGTTGTCAATCTCGATTGCAGCCCGAAACTCTATCACTTTATTACAACTTAAATATTTTATACCATCCCCTATTATTTATCAAAAAAAAAATTCACTTGCTCAAGTATACATATCCACCTCCTCCGGCATACTCCGGCCCGCCCATTCATATCCTCAGACCCACCCCTTCTTCGCCCTTACCCTGTAGATCGGTCAAATACCATGGAAAGTCCCGCGATCACCCTCGTAGGAATGCGGCTCTGGGGTCTTACCGGATAATCCTTTGTTAACCAAAGTTTCTTTTCTTTCCAGTATCCTGCCATTCAGCTCCAACTCCCGACATTCATCGAAACCCCCGCGGTTTCGTCGCGCTATGGACACGCTACTCAGGACATGTGGGTTTCTCAACTCCCATCCGTGATGGCTCCCGGCCCCGTCTTTCAGAGATCCCTCGCTAAAACGGTTAACTACGCTAATTCCTAATCAAACGTCCGTCTCTTACCAAACGGATCCATTGAATGATTGTGCCCGTTACACGTCATGATAACTCTTTCCCCCCACGCTCCCGCCCTACTTTGCGGTTTACTGCAAACCTGATGCACCCTTGTTTCACGTGCTCCTCGGCACCTCGCGGACGGGGTCTTCAAGCCTCTTTACTCAATACTTGGGATCCTCGCCATGGGGAAATGAATGCCCCATTCTCCTCCACTCATCATGTCTTGTATCCCCATTTGATTCCGATTCCGATCGTTTTTGCAAACCATTTCCCTGCAGCGGCTGGTTATAATAAGAATTGTCAATTTTCCCATGCCGGTCAATCATAAATTTACATATCAACGACAAATCGTGTCATAGCTACCGGTCTAACCGCTCAACGCAACATACCGATTTGGACCTTTTTCTTTTTTGGTGCCTTCTGGTAACAGCACGGCTTCATTTCCTCTTGGGTCCCTAACGCCGTCCCCCCCTTCTCGAACAAGGAATCTATTCCGACCAACCTTTCTTCTCTCCGTCTTAGGGGTGTGTTCTTTTCATCCTGCGGGTGGACGGGCAGAGCTACCTGGATATGGATCCGTCCGTTGCTATGTTGCTATACACTGCATAACGCCAACACGTTCGGACCTAAACTTTGATGTAGTAGTGTGATCACACAGCTCAAAGTTCGTTTTTTTTTTTCTTTCACGGGCAAAGTTCCAATCGGGACGTGGCACATTGTACTAGAACGTGGTTGGCTCCACATCCTTGTCGCGGACCTGTGGCGTTATAGACTCACATGCGTAAACATGGCATGGCCTATGCAGGGAAACCTCTCTGAGTCAGCGCGTTTCGGACGAGTTTCGGCTCCAGCATGTCAACAAGCGGGTAGGCTGGAAAAAAAAAAAAACTCAGTCCAAAGTTGGGGCATTGCCAATAGGGATGGGACGACAGGAGTAGAATCCACACGATGATCGCCGAGTAGTGGTAAACGGCAAACTTACTCTTCAGCCGGTTGTGTTCTTATCGGCGACCGAGGAGGTGAGGTGAGGTGGGCCAACTTACGGTATCTGCCACCAGGGCTTTGTATGCACTGAGACTCCACAATCATACATTGTTCCCGTCTACTGAAAGAATACAAATGCCAATCAAAAAAAGAAAGTGTGACAGAAAGATAAACCAAAAGTCCAGTCAAAGCGACAAATGATGAGAGAGAAAGGCAGTGTCATGCCGTGTCGTCAGGGATAGGAGGAATCCGAGATCAAGGCAAGCTAGGGTAGAGGGTCATGAGTATCTCCTCGTCCACTGGGTGCCTGCGCGGAGGAGGAAGATTTTGAAGGTAGACGAGTGGTGCAAGCGTTTGTCCTTTTCTCTCCAAACTCGGTAAACTGCGAGGTCCATCCCCACCCAGCGGAATTGTGCTTGGGTAAACGGGGTTGTACAAGCGTGTAGGTGAAGGGTAGGGCGCGAATTGTTGATGCGGTGGGGCTTGACTTTGGTCTTCCTTGTGCACCCGGTGGCGAGCCGGGTTATGACGGGCGCTTCTGTATTTCCCAGGTGGGACGGGGAGAGTAGCAAGGTCAGGTATTTCGGAAACTGTTCGTAGGTCGTCGGCCGTGTCCGCGGTAAAGTATGCGACTTGGGAGAGCATTGTCTGTCAGCGCAAGGCTACGGCACTGGGGCACGACCGACGTACTGAGGTGCCACTTGCGACGTCCTCGCGACGTATCGACGAATACGGAATAAGTTTGTTTGACAAGGGAGGAGCGCATGGGTTCTTGACGGAAATTATTGCGGGGATGAGAGCCAGAGTTGAGGCTAGGAAGTAAGGTAAGCCGGCTGGAAGCCAACAAAGAAGCACGAGCAAACGTTGTGTCTGAATCCGAGTTCAATTCTACGTCGATTGGTTGGTCTTTCTCTTGGTAAAAAAGGAATTCCTTAAAAACGTTGAGCAGATGTGGCTGAAGGACATGCTGAAACACGCTCACGTCTCGGACACGACTAGGGCCCCATCTACGTGCACGCTAGTGAGAACAGATCGTCTAATTGTAAGACAACCTGCCTTTTTCCGTCTGTCCATCTTTCAATGCCGAGCTACAGAGAGGTTGGTTTCAGAATTGAGTGGGGTGGCGTCTTTGACCATTGTACTCACTCCGGTTGCCTCTGGGTTGGGCCCACGCTCTTCCCAGACAAAGACACTGCCAGATGCAATCGCTCTTCTCTCCTCCGTATCCAAACGTCTGGTCACCATCGGTAGCACGCCGAGGGCCACCGCGTGAAATATGACTTGAGCGTCTTGAGGTGATCTGTGACGATGAATGTGAATGGACGGCTTTTCGGTCAAACCCTGGTCATTGGCGTACCGTACTCGAAGTCTTGTACAAGTAGGCTGCTGCATCCTCGATCGTTGAGGGGCGGGAATGTGGTGCGCGTGGTAGGCGTACGAGGGAGAGCTGGTGGATTTAATGAGCTTGGTATCCGAATCGTATGAATGGGTGAGAATCATTCGACGCTGCTCTCGCAGGCGTCAGTGAGGTAGAGTCAGATGGGATAAGAGACGTGGGGGAAAATGCAGGAACAGCAACTTGTCCTTAAATATCAGAGGACCGAGTCCATTTAACGATACCGGGACACTTAACTTTAACTGTTAAGTAGCGTGATGTAAAACGGCTGATGGTCGGTTGCGTGAAAGGTCGCACTAAGCACGGGTTGATGGGAAAACGAGCCAGACTTCGTGCATCCTCATTGGTAGATCAATATAATAACCAGGAGATCGCAGCGGGTGGGTATGCTAATAGAGTTTTAGGGTCCCTCACTGCGGGGCCTTCGAATAGATTCGGGTGTTCCTTCTTACTCGCTACTCGTGACAAACAATTGCAGGCGACGAGGCTGGGAGACCTGAGGCGCGGTCGAAGCTACGGACATTCCAGCATATTTTCAAGCTCACAATACGCCAACAACACAAAACGGGCATTTGAAACCCATTTCTCGAGTATTTTTAAGTGATCGATAAATTATTACATAAGCAACAGTTAGGTCTTGGCTATTTCCTGTTTCGACATTTATGATCTTGCGAGTCAGTCGTGTTTACCGCCCAGGACGCCTGCACTCGGTCTACTACAACACAGCAGCCATGTCTGTCCAGCAACCCGCGTGGCATGCTCCGACTCGTCAGGTGGAAGAACCGGTCTTGAAGGTGTACAACTCTTTGACGAAGACCAAGGTATGGGGCGCGATCAACCGCTGATACCCGACTGCTGCACTCTCGCATAGACAGAGTTTATCCCGAAAACTGGCCGCCTCGTGAAATGGTACAACTGCGGGCCCACCGTATACGACGCCTCTCACATGGGTCATGCAAGGTATGTCCAATCAGACTGCGCTGACCTTTGGTCTCATGTTGCTCGGTTTGGAAGAAACTACGTCACCCAAGACATTCTCCGTAGAATCCTATCAGATTACTTTGGCTACGACGTCCATTTCGTCATGAATATCACCGACATCGACGACAAGGTACATTCTTCGCCTTCTTCGATTCCGCGTTCACAATGGATGATAGATCATCTTACGAGCCCGTCAAAACCATCTTTTCGAGAATTTCCGCACCCAGACAACATCAATTACTCCTGAACTCCTCGCTAGGGTGCAAGACGCCTGGCAGGCGCACGTCCTGGACAAGGTATCCAAAGGGCTCCCAGAGAGTATCAAGCCGACTGTCGAAACTTTGCACACTCAATGGCCCCGGATCGAAGCGCTTCGGGATGACGTGGTTCAAAAGGCAGAGTGCTTGAAACGAGATGAAAAGTTTGACATGAATCTTGGCGCTGCTGTAGGTTCCCTTCCATTTGTACGCAATCACAATTTGACTGTCTACTACAGATTCGCACGGCGTCTGCTCTGTCAGCTGCTCGACAGGGTCGAACGGACAGGGATTCCGCTCTAACGTTATTAGACGAGTCCCGGGATATAATAGCGGCATCTCTGGACAGAGAGGTGACGGTC
>JBBPJL010000815.1:0-13298 GCA_038088675.1 Xanthoconium separans | reverse complement strand
GAGGCTCCGTCCCAAAGACTCCACTGTGGTAAGTAGCGACTTGGTATTTTTTGTGCTGTAACGACGGCTGACCTTTCCCAACAGGGATCTCCGTACGGTGCCGGCAACAATGATACTCTGACGTGAGTTTCGTTAGCGTTCCCATCCATCCGCCTGATCTCGCATTTCTATTTCGCAAACGAATTCTTCGTTCCGGGGTGATTTTTATTTACACGTTCTACGCCGATATGCCCTGAGATACTTATCTCGGACACAAACCTTACTGTGAGCTTGGGTTCATTTATCCACAGATGTGTTTTAGTAGTCTGACAGTCCTTTCAATGATGCAGTCTCGAAGCAGTACAAATTTGTTTTGGAACAGGTTCTTTCCACAGGTGTGATCTCCAGGAATTTTATGACCTCACCAGATCTCCAGATTAGGTGGGCACCGACGCACTCGGTGCGTGACAGGTTTGATTTCGTTGGTACAATACTCTGCTTCTCTCTAGTCAACTTTGCATACACGCTCGACCCGCCCGTCCCACATGGTGCCTACCCTTGCTGTCCACCGTATTCTGGCTGCCGTATTACTGCCATTCGCCACAGCTCTTGACTTTTGAGGACACAAACGTGCTTGGCATCACCAATGACTCATACCGGGCTAAGCAGACAGCGTTTTTGAATCAAGGATAAGATCTCATGGGTTTGTAATCCTGGGTGGTGTATTCAACTCGGGAATCTCCCGAGTCGATCGGTTTACGCGGCACGTGTGACCTTTTTTTTTGATTAGGCGGTACTTAGTAGGAAAAGGACGGAGTTAAGTTGTACGTACAAAACAAATGCTTATCCTGACAAGCAGCACAACGACAGCGAGGCTTCCCATGCCACGGATATAATCACTAATAATACGTACTAGCCTTGCAAGTTGGAGGTGTGATTGGAGATTCAGCGGCACTTCCCACCAGCGGTGGTCTAGAAGCAAAGCAGTCCTCTTATATGGTATAGTCGGTGAGGCCAATGACGTTTGAAAATGGGTCGCCGTGGATTCGCGGCGTCGTAAACGATCGGGGGAAAGGTCGTTCGGTGACTTGTTGAATGACCGGAGGGCTCTGAATCGGAAGCATTCGAGGCTTGTCTTTTTTAAAAAAATCTCCCTCGAAGCTCGACGACTCGAATATTCCAATGAATCAGAGCGTATTTGTGCTAGAAATGTGTCAAAACACGAACCGAAACCGAATTGTAAAACAGGGAGAAGAATATTATTTGAAGGCGCTAACGTGAACAGCTCACTTCAGGGTCGCATCCTTTTCGGTAGCCGGTAGCACTTGAACCGACGGCCATCGCCAGTTTTGTGGCCAGCACATCGCCACCTCCACTACATCCCCGCGTCAAATTTCTCAGTCGTTCCCTAAGTGTCCTCCCTTCACCATCCTGATCTCGACGTCCTGCCTCCTTGACTGACAAGGGCGGGCTACTCTGGCCCCCCTACACACATGTCAGACACCCCACCCGAAACTTCAGCCCAAATACTCGCAGAGGAAACATGGCTTGCTGGCGCACTCATCACTGGCGGAGCCTACGGCGTCGTCTTGGCCCTTTTCTGGCTCTGCTGTCGTGCACTGTGGTGCCAAATCAAGCACAGGCGTTCGAGTCGTAGACGAAATATTTTGTTCCTCGTTTACACTTGCATCCTCTTCGTGGTCGGGTCCCTCCTGTTGGGGTCCAATTCGCTGTTCACCCAGTACGCGTTCATAAATTATCGTGGCTACTCTGGAGGTCCGGGTCTGTACGAGGAAGAGATGTGGTCGATCGGCGCGGACGAAGTGGGCAACGTTGCCTATGTCCTCGGGAACTGGTTGGCTGACACGATGCTGGTATGTTTCTCAATCCGCTTCGTTATGCACCCGTTGACTTTCAAATCGTCACGCCGGACATGCTTCAGGTTTGGCGGTGCATCATCATCTACAAAGGTTTTGGGGCGCTCTCTGGCCGCATCGTCCTCGTTGTGACGTGTCTCACCCAACTGACGTCGTACGGTGAGGATCGTGCTTCGTGGGTGGCATGCTCGCCCACTCACGCTGTTTTACAACAGTCTTGGGCACATTCTTCCTCGTACAGCTGTCTTCGCCACAATCATCGCCGTACAGCAACGCAAATAGCGCCATCAATTGGACCACTCCCTATCTCTGTGTCTCCCTCGCCATCAATATCGCCCTGACGATCATGATTACCATTCGATTGATGCTCTACCGTCGAACCATGGTCCAACTGCTAGGACCAGGTCACGCGACCGAGTGTACGACGGTCGTTGCGATGCTCGTCGAGTCTGCCGCCGTCTACACAACGTTTGTCCTCTTGTTTTTCATCCCGTACCTCCTTCAAAATCCCATCTCCTTTACGTTCGTCCAAGTGGCAGGCGAAGCGCAGGTGAGTCGCTCAATCGCCCCTCGCGGCGACGTATCGCTTGAAAAGGTCGTCGTGGGGGGCAACACGTTCCCACTGTCATGCCTCGCTTGCTCATACACGTTTTCTTTTTTGGCTGTGCTGTTGTCTAGCTGATCGCACCCATGTTGATCATTTATAGAGAAGCCCAAGGAAAGGGGTGGATCAGCAGTGCGTCCACGGTCGGGTCGACGACCACCAACATTGCCGAATGCGATATCCATATCGGTCGGTTTTCGGACATTGAGTTTGCGTCGGATGCGTCCTATACACATCCGCACGCGCACCACGGCGTATGTACGCTGGATGCCACGTCAAAACGGAACTCCTCGGTACAGCTGTCTCTAGAGGGTCGGGTAGAAGAGGTACGACGACATCGGCGCTGCGAAGAGATCGAGCTCGAGGTGTTTTGAGGGTGACCCATGTTTCATCTGTCATGGTTCCCGCCCTTTTTTTTCCTTTTTTTTTTTTTGCATACATGGTAGCCCCTAAATTTACCTATGTGTTCCTCGTTTGCATTTGCCTCGTGTTGTACGCCTGATACTTTTTTTTTTTTTTTTTTTGAGCTGTATACCCTCCATGCATATATATATATATATCGATATCTGTTTTGCATCCTCGCACGCTCTGGGACATGATGGTTGCGACCACGCAGGTTCTCTTCGCGTCCCCAAGATCGGCATGCTTGCGTGTGTCGATCATCCCATCTGCATAATCCTCGGAACCGCACATTGTTCTTTTGATCGTATCGCACCGGCGATCAAGGCTTTTTTTTTTTTTCAAAAAAAAAAAAAGTTAGGGGGTGGGACGCGGAATCAAAAAAGTAAAGTTTTGCCCACGTTGGTCCGGGATGCCGTTTCATAGAAGGGGCCCATGAAGAAAGATGATCGATTATCGATGGATGCTGTTGCCCCCACTCCACCCCACCCCCCGAAAAAAAAACTCACGATGGGCATGGAACCCCGTTCCGATGCGAGCGTGTGGACTTGTCGAACAAGCTGACCCGGCGCCGAGTGGTCGGCGTTGCCGTTACAGTTACAGTACGCCACCAACTGGCAGGCTGCGCTGTTATGTGACGGTCACATGCCTTGTCCGGGATAGTGTCTCCGTGAATTTCCGATTACGGGTCCAAGTTGGAGGTGACACTTGTCAGGCTCGTTGGATGTGCGCAAGTCTAATGGCGTTACTTCTGTCGACGCGTTCACAAGAACGACTGGCCTTGGCTTCGTCTGCAATTCCAAGAGATGATCCAAATAAAAGTACAACAACGTTGGTACAAAGCGAAACATGGCATGTAATGTACAACATGACAAACTCAATGCATCAGCGCTCCTCTCGGCTTCCGCAACGACTCTGCGATACCCAAAAACGTCTCCGCCAGTTGCACCTAGGGCACGATCGTCGTTAGCCCCTCGCCATCGCAAACAGACAGCGTCACGTACCGTATCGAGCGCGACCGTGTACGACGACAGAATGGTCGCAGCAGCCGGCGCGAGCGGATCCCTCGGTGCATTGTTCTGCGCATCGCGCGCAATCTCGGCCATGCGACGTAGGTACATGGAAGAGGCGTCTGGTCCAAACGACACCGAGTGGAACGATACCACCTTGCTATAATGATAGAGCAAAAACCCGCGCGTCAGCAAAAATGAGAAAGTAGAGGACAATAAGCGTTTACCCGAGTCGGATGGACGTGCGACAGAGATCTTGCATGACCTGGTCGTTAATACTACACTCCCCGTCAGACAAAAAGACGATGACAGGGAATCTGTACGTGTGTTAAAACACGACAAGAAGAAAGAGAGATACGACGCTCACCTCTCAGTGCTCCAGTGTTGTTCCATCACCGCTTGCGCGCGTTGAACCGCCAAAGTGAAATTGGTTCCGCCACCCGCACCAAATTGAAGGAGTGCGTCCAACAGTTGGTCAGGCGTGCTCGTGAAATCGTTCGTGATCGGGGTGTCGACACCACTGTTGAATAGGATGACGCTGTATGCGTCTCGTCGCGCAGCATTGGAACTCGAGATGGCAGCCGCACGTGCAGCCCAAAAGCTGTGCAGCGACGACAGCACGGAACCATACCGATTGTTCGAGCGAGCGCTAATCCGACCTGTAATGGGTGTGTTGGGAAGGGGTCCCCGATCACCCGAACTCATAGAACCCGAGCTATGGAAAGGCGTGAAGAACATACACTCAAAACAAGAAAAAAGGACCTACTGGTCGGCCACGAAGATGCTGTCGGAACAAGAATGTCAGTCTCTCGGTTCAGAGTGCAAATGCGGAAAAAGTACGCACACATGGAATGCCTGCTGCATGACGACCGGATTCCTACAAGAAAACTGGTGCCCATCATTCGAAATGTATCCCCCTCCCGAGGGCGTGGTGTGGGGATCCAACGGCGCATGGAAAAGCGCCAGAACGCAGTATGAAGGGACAGCTGCACCGCCCCCGGCGGCCGTGTGTTCGGGACCTATCAACCATCAAACGTAAGATATTCACCACATAGCAGAGTAGCATACATACCTCCACACATGGCGTCACTGTCAACGTCTCTTAGCTACGTGTAGCCAAACCAAAACGCAAATATAAACGTACCATTTCGCAAAGTTGGCCTGCTCCTCTCGCGAGTACGGATCCTTGAAACCTGTCCAGAAAATCAGACGGATGGTACGCCGACGCGCACACTCACACCACTCACCACTCCGTTTCCAAAACATCCCGTGCGTCAACAAATCCTTGGGTCGGTCCGGATCAGGCTGTATCCTCCTCGTCAAATGCTCCACCTCGGCATTGCCAGTACACGTCGCCGCATCGACCGCGCGACAGTAGTCGATATGGATGTGGCGTCCCATCGACGAGCAAATAAGGTTGCACATCATCGGCGCACCCTCGTCGTTGGTGGAGAACTTGCGCCCTTCGATTTCAAGCGGTACGTCGTCCGGCCCGTCGACGGTCCAGCGCGTGCGCGACATGGAGCCATGGCGGGTCTCGTGCTCTTGTTGCGGGTGACCTTGAAGCCATCGCAGGCGTGAGCATGCGTCGAATCCTAGATAGACAACTCACCCAGAGGCTGAGTACAATAATACCCACAATTCTCGCATCTGAAAAAAAAAAAAGCCCGTAAGAGAAAGCGTGCACACGACGTCCGTATTCCACACCTTGTTTCGCAGAAATGGACAACCTTCTTGTCTTGACTGTGGTTGTGAGCGCCCTTGTGCTTCGTAGCGCCAGACGGGATCGGTTTGATGCATTTCAAGCGTTTCGCAACTGTAATCGCGGGTCAACGCGGGTACGAGTACAAAGTACAATAGCTACGACAGACCCTGAGTATACTTGGTGTACTGAAATGTTTCGTTCCTTCCCGTAAACGTCGCCTCGATAGAGTGCGGCGCCGTTTCGATCTCACAGATTCCCAAAGCGCTGCAAGTCGCAGTGCACATGTGCTCTTGACTATACAGAATTGATCAGGCGACTATATCGTCGGCGCATCAACGTGAGACGTACCCGCAGAGATGGATCGCATCGGGGTCGAGACCGTGCAAGTGGTCTTGGTCTGCGCACAGCCGTTTGCACAACTGGCAGGGAATGGAACAGAAACGAGCATCGCATTGGTGCAATACATGCTCGATGTCACTTGAAAAGGCGTCAAAATTTCTCGTCATATCACCAGATAGTAACTGCGCACCTTGGAATTCGGCACGCCCCGGGACAAGAATAGGTGTTGCCGTCGACCAATTTCACGTCGAACAAAGCGCAGGGCTAAAATATTCAGATCGCGTCAGAATCGACGTGTAGACATAGGCACGAATAAAAACGGTCACCTTGCCACAAGCGTGAACAGGCGCGGCACAAAGATGCTCGTCGTCGCCGTGATCAATGACCTAGTCCTCGTCAAACCAAGACGGGTACTCTAAACAAAAGAACGGACCTTGGCACAGACGTCCTGACACCCGCTTCTGCCTGAGAACTTGCAACGATTCCCGCACAGATGCTGGTTCGCAACACATCTACACGACACAGGTGAGCCGTGAGCGCCCGTCAACCAAAACAACAAAAGAAAAACGCCTACATGTGCCTCCCAGCGTGACCCGCGCTATCACCACACGCAATCAGCACCACGCACTACGATCGCGATCCACACGTACCTCATCGTACACGGCCGATGCTCCACCCCTTCGAGCTCCAAACAAAAATCGCACTCGTGCACGCACAAATGATCTGACTGACAATCGTGCGGACCCTCGTGCGCCCGACTCTTGACGCACCGCAGCTGACACCCAGCGCACGCCATCCCACAGAGCTGTACGTTACCCCGCAAGTCCACGGTCGAACTTTCAAAGTGACGTTTCAGCTCGTCGATGGCGTGGCTCCCGCCACTGCCCGCACCGGCCGCTTGGAAACGCGACAGGTTTTGATCCAACCATTCGCGCACGTGGGTGATCCGCAAGTCGACGATGTCCTCGAGGTGCTGGGTCAGCCCTGCCATCCATTCGTCTTCGGTAACGTATTGGCGGGTTGCGTGGCCCACCCAGGCGGCTCGAAGAACCGACAGTATGCGTTCGCGAGAGACGGTCTGATCGCTGCCACCCCCGATGAAGAGTTGGTGGGGCGTATCTGGCATATCGATTGGCACGTCGGTATCCAAGTTCTATACGGCCAGCCCATGTCAGTATCGAGCACAACGAATAAAATACAATCGTTTACCTTGAGAGGTTCGCGGTCTGGATCGATTTCCGCAAACCCAAAGGCGAGCGCGTTAGCGAGAAGAGTCGAAATAAGCTGCGCGCGATGAGACGCCATCGTTTCTAAACGCGATAAATCAGTTCAGCCAACCAAAAAAAAAGGAGGTTATCTTACGAGACATGGCACCCCAATCATTCGCCTGCAACAAGTCGTTCAGGTGTGAGCAAGAACCCCTCAAAAAAAGCCTCACCTTCAACTTGGCCATCAACGTCTTCATCAAGTGCAAAAACTCGCCCGCCGACCGATGTGTGACCGCCTGCTTGTCCAGCTGCTTCTTCAACGCAGGGAACAGCTTGTAAAACTCCTTCGACTCGATGACCGGCCTGCGGTGCCACATGTCAGAGGCGTCCGTCTAACACACGTCGAATGCTCACCATGGAATAATGCTTAGCTTCCCGGCATGAAGCCGAGAAATAAAGTTGGCCTCTTGCTCGTCTTGCACGATCCGTTGGAACTTGAGCGAAAATCTAAACGACAAACAACAACGTCAGTGATATGATTCGGTCTGCAAAAACGAGAGATCCTTACTCTCGCGCGATTTCCGACTTGTCCGAGTCGACGACGTCCTAATCAATGAATATGCAGCTCGTCAGATGAAAACTAACCAAAGCAGTCGACACGTGGCAGACGACGCACCTTGATGATGATGACCAACGTGGACTGAAACAAGGACGGATTGGCCCTGGGATCCAATACGGTCGAACTCGACTGGAACGACTGGAACAGCCCAGTAATGTCCCGACTGAGCGCAAAGTTGTTCCGGAACAATACCTGCAAAACGTGACACACAGACGTCATGGACAGTCTACGCACGCCAATGCATTTTTCTTACCAGGTTGGAGATGGCGGTGTTGAACAAGACAAGCAAGGTGTCCTCTTGAGCGGACCTTTCGATACTGTGGACGCCTACCGACCGAAAAACGATGAGACTCGACAGCAAGGACACTATATGCGACTCGAACTCACCTTCGAAATCGAGCGTGACGATCAACGTATCCTTGGTCGGCGTCACCGACATCCACACCCCCTCCGTCGTCCGCATGGCCGAGCCAGCAAACGACGTATCGACGAGATGATTCAACGCAAAACTCTTCCCGACGGACTGTTCTCCCATCGACGACACGACTTTGACAGGCTAACGTCGGCACGGGGTCAGCATATCAGCACGAGCACCACAGAGAACGACAACAACGATACACACCTTGGACGCCATGTACGACTGAAATATGGATTCATACCAGCCAAATGAGAGATTGTCCACGATCCGATTGACGTCCGCGCCCAGCAGCATCCGCTCCTGGTCGGGCGAGTACACCCCATCTTTGAGGGGCACGAATCGGTTGTCCTTGGCGAGCGCGAGGTGGATCGGAATCAAACATAAAAACTCGACGAGCCATTCGCCAGCCCGGTAAGCCGAGATGTTCCATGGACGACTGTGAGTAAAACCCCCGCGCACCCCACCGCCGCACAACTCGGTAACAAAAACGCTAAACGACGCGGCCGAGACCTTGGTGGACTTGAGCACGTCACCTGTCGGCTTCTTCGTCGCCCTTTCGAAGGTGAAGATCATGTCCACGAAATGCGGCGCATAGTTTTGATAATCGCGATCCGTGACGAACACAAGCGTGCGCGCGCTTCGAAGCGTCGACGAAGAGATCGTCTCGCGTTGCACTGCCGGCAAGACTGGGAAACGGGTCCAGACTTCAGCGTGGCAGTCGATGAGACAGTTGTGGGCGGTGGCGTTTCCGCTCGACCCTGCGCGTCGAGAAGCATTTCGCGCCCCTTTCTCCTTGAACATGAACTCGGTCACTTTGCGGGTAATGTTTAACGCGCGCGAACAGCACGCATGCGCTTCGAAATCCAGGTATACGACGTGCACCGCCGTTCGGTTGATCAGCGAGGTGACGACGGGAGCGTTCTCGACGGTGAGCGCGCCCAACTCAAGCGGAATGCCCTCTGGGGAGCCCAGGGTGTTCCAGTGATACGCTGTCACTGCCAGATCGTTCCCGTTGGCTTGTGCGACGAGCAAACAAGCACCGTCAGGCGTTGAGCTCACGCTGTGAGGCACCTTGTCGAGTTGAAGCGTAGCAGGTCTAATCATCCCCAATCCGTCAGCCAGGCTTGCATACAATAAAGACGAGGGATCAAACGAACCGAAACTGGAGAGTCAGCAAGGAAAAGACCCTCGCCTGCGCTTGCGAATCGACCAATACCAATTCTTCGCTTCCGCTCGCAAAGCAAGCATGACGAATCACGGGCCGTGAGTCGCCGTACCACGAATTCAGGTTGATCGCGCTTCCCGAGGCCTGGAATCCGCGCGTGTCGTCGAAGGCGAAGATGTGCAGCAAGAGCTGCAATGTGTTTGAAAGATCAAGGCCCGGTTTCAAAAGGTAGCGCGAGCGAACCCCTACCTTGTCCGACGACACCACTGCCAACGTCTTCTTCGCCTCGTCGTACGCCAAGAGAAAATCTTGTCCGATTTTTTCACGATTGAGCTGCTTTCCTCGAGTACGCGAAACGGCGCCATCTATAGCCTCCAGTCGTTCGAGGTAGACAGTCAAATTCCCGACGCGATCAGCGATGACCAACAACAGTCGCTCGCCCTCCAACAACTGTGCTCGTCTGCTCGTCAAAAAGTAAGTATTTAGTTCAGCTCAGCTCAAAGCAGGAAGCAGAAACTCACACTACGGAATGGCCCAAGGGCAAGCTGAACTTGTGAGGCATGTTGAAGCGTGGTGAAGGGATTGCGTTTGGGTTCAGTTGTAGGTCGTGCTGATCCTGAGCCGTCAACTGCAATAGATGCACCGTGTATATAGCCATTGGCGCCTGCTGCGTCTCTCGCACGCCCGAGATCAGATACGATGTGTTAGTATTCCAGCCTAACACAAAGCTGAACTCTGGCTGCGAGGCAGGTCGACGATAATATCACTCACTGTATTGGTACCGTCCCCTTTGGGGTTCCTCCACGCTGTCGATGAAAAATGTATGACTATGAACGGCGAGATCAGTACGGGATGAAGAATAACCAGAGATCGATGTCGATACGTACGAGGACGTGGGCGGTGAAGGATCCTCGTTCACATGCTGGATGAGAGTCAATCTCAACCTCTCCAAATCCCGCTCCGCTGTCTGCGTACACTCGGCCTTGATCCGGTCTGTAGCCTCATCTATTTGTTTACTGTTCACGAAGGGCGCGAGCTTCTTCACTATCCTCATCATGTGGGCATCTAAATGGTCGAACGCCCTCTGTTTTGCGCTGTCTGCCCACGTCTTGAATTCGGGGACGCGTTTCGTATAATATTCCACGTCTTGCTCCAGTTGACTCAAGAACTGGCTGTCGGAGACCTGCGGCACACTTTCAGTGGCAGATTGAATGAGACTATCTACCAATCTGTCGGAATCCATCTCCTTTTCTCCCGAAAAAGAATTCCACGCCGCTCGGGCCCATGCCGCTGGATTGTAACTTGATCTTGTGTTACCGAACCTGCCGATCCCTGAGGTCCCTCTCGCAGCTGACTTGGCTGGGTCCGAGTCTCCTTCCAACACAGCCGTCAACATTTGCAGACGTGCTTGCTTTTCTAGCTTGATATTTTTCTGGTTCAAGAGCGTTCCAAGATTCTTGAATAACCCGATACGTTTCTTGACGCCTTGAAATTCTCTGTCGGGGATTGTTTGGAGTTCCTTGTTTAAACCCTGCACGGCCTTTTCATGCGCCTGCGGATAGAGTTGCAAGAGGTCGGAGAGTAGTTCTGATATCAACGTCAACATATAAGAATGTCGCTAAAAACAACGGTTCACTCACCTGGATTATCGGTCGACTTGTCTCGAGAATCCCCGCGATAAGCGAATGACCCTCGATCGAAACATCTAGCATGTCTCGGAAATAAGCTTGGAACGACGAAGATTCGCTATACTCACGGATACAGTCGCACCATTTCGTCTAGAGCTGCCTCGAACAAGGACCTTTCGAGCGTGGACAACCCCGCCTGCAATCGCCCCGACATTCTCATCGCGTCTGTCCTCGCGCGCGCGTCGGAGGTACCTCGAATTGCGGTTGACTCGTGTTTCCACCGCCTACATGGCTCTGTGAACTTTCGCTCGAGCCCGGAGCGAGCCAAGATTTTCAATGCTTCATCGTCCAGCTTTTCGCTCAGACGAATGCGATCGGATGTCCTGTCGACACATCGAGAACAATTGAGAATGTGCTCCAGGTGTGAGACATGTACTCACAAAAATTGGCCGAGTTGCATACCCTCGACAGTACGTCCTCTAAAGTGTTCCCGCGCGACTTGGGCTTCTTGGTGTTGGACCGTCATAAACCCTTGGGACGTCTCGCCATGGAGCAAGAACGGCATGATGGGCGCGGGTTTCGTCGAATCAGGATCATCGCTATTCGGTTCTGGGCGTGTGATGGACCTAGAGTTTGCCTGAATTTGCAAGGGCAAGCCCCAATTGTTACCCAAGACGTAAGTGCAAAAGACGGAATAAAGTGACCTTGAATCCTTTGCGGACGGTGACGGACTCTTCCTGCTCGTTTGTCTGCGCGACTTCGAAAGTGAACATACGATCTGACTCGTCCTGGTCGATGTCGAGCTTGTCGTCCACGTCCTCACCATCTTTCTCACTCCACAGGATACTTGCCGCGTGGTCTGAGGAGATCAGAGATACGACTTGATCACACATTTTTGTGAGGTATCTGAACAATATGGAATTAGACGATGTCTTTGAATAACATCTGAGCGTACCTCATGAACGTGATGCGATTTCGGCGAACGGAATTCCCCGCAGAGTCGTCCCAAGTCGTTGGCTCGGGCCAATACAAGACGAATATTTGATGGCATCCTTCAATCTCCCCAGACGTCGTGATGATGTACAAGCCTGAGCGGAGGGTGGGCTGGGTGCGACCATCGGGGTCGATGAGAAGTTGCGCGGCACTGCAAAGCAGAAATGACAATATGTATAGTGTAACGTTCAAATGGAACAGCATACATGCTGTCGTCGATGGCTCCAACTTGCGTTAAAAACCGAACGAGCTCCTCTTTGCTGCCGTAGACGCCGACAGGTTTAATGACATAGGTGTCGAGTGCCTTGAAGTTGACTTTGGTCATGGATGCGTACGCGCCCGGGCAAACACTGTTTATAAACGTCTTCAATGAGCCCTGAGATATGATGATCTTGTCGACTGATGCAAGGTCAATTATGGGAAAGGCTATGTCGAAACGGATACTCACCGAGACCGCCACTACCCTGCTCGGAGATGAGGTCGAGAATACGATACATGCCCTTGATGGAATAGGCCAAGTCCAGTCCGTCGTGTTGGAGAGCCGGGGCATCAACATCCATCTATCGATCAACGATCGGATGCGTGATTCTCGGGGTGAATGTAGAGAACATACCTGATCCTCGGGCGAGTTTTCTTCGTCTGCGGACTGGTAAAGACTTGTGTCGTCATCTGAGCCAGCGGTAGCGACGCCATCCACGGTAGAATGTATGCCAATGTGCGGCACCCGAGGAGAGGCCGTCAAGTCCGTATCAGAGTCCGAGTCCGAGTCCGAGTTGAAGAGGTCTTCACCACGAGAGCGCAGATTATACGAGTGGCGATGGTGAGAGTTGCTTTGATTGCCAGCGAAAGGGTCTGGCAGTACCTCTGGTGTCAGCTTCAGAGGATGTAGTGCAACACGACACGCACCGTCCGCCTTTCGCTTTCCCTTGTCGATGATGCTGGGGACGTGGGGTTCGTCCGAATCGGAGTCGTCGCTGAAGAGATCGGGAGGTTTGTATGATGGACGCATTGTGAGACTGAGCAGTGAGCGCGCTTGGAGGGGGTCTTAAAAGAGGGTCACCACGAGGCTAAATAACGGAAGTTGTCGTAGGGTACAGTACAGGTACATGCTGTAGCGAAACGAAGCAGAGACTTACTGGGCGTACGCAGATCCTTGGGTGGCGCGCCCGCAAGGAGTTAGTTCTTCCCACGATGTTCCTGTGCTTCGATGGGCTGCGGAATGAATGAATTACACACCGGGAATTTCAAACTTTACAGGGCGCAAAAAGATGTTTCAAGACCTATTTGTGATAGTTAATATTATATCACAATATTTTGAAGGGACTTAAAATATTGTATTTTATGATGGAACAGA
>JBBPJL010000814.1:0-13302 GCA_038088675.1 Xanthoconium separans | reverse complement strand
CCAGAGTATGTCTAGAAGACTTGAAGCAGTGATACAAGCAAAGGGAGGGCATACAAAGTACTAAAATCCATAATATAATCTAGGGTCAAATAAGTGTCCCAATGTCATATCATTTTGAAATGCTTGTACCTCACTCCCATGGCAACCACATCACATGACCACAAGGAGTTTCTGAATGCCAAGAGTGAGTACTTTCATTCATCCTGTGACCACTTTGCCTGATTCTTTCTTGCTCTCCTACAATCTTCCAATCTCTCCAAAATGACTCAACATTGGGACACTTTTTTGAGCCACTGTACAAGACTTGAATATTTATACAATGCAGGATCTAGCATGGACCATCGGGTCCCATAGGAAAGGTAAATGTTCCGCTAGTCAGAATCAAATGGAAGAAGTGGAATCGGAATGTAAATGGAATCCCGCTGTCCAGAAGAGTGGAATGTTAGCGAGCGGGAGGAATCAGAATGTCATACTCAGAGGGAATCGCTGAGTGACTGTACAGCATCATAGGGGAAAGTCGGAAGACATCGGATGGGAATAGTCCCATCGTGAGGAGTAAATGAGTCCGAAGTGAGAAAAGGAAAGAAAATAAATGCACACTAGCCAAAACCGTAACAGTACACATCTACTGTACTTGCCCTAGGCACAATAGAATAGTCCTAGGGTGGCATTTAGTAAAAAGTGCATGTTAGAATGATTTGTGATGCACCTGGCTGTCAGTTCAGCAAACTGGAACAAGGGGGGGGTATGGCTGACTGATAGCCTGGAGATGAGGGAGTCACAAATCCCAGAGGGAATTCAATGATGGGGGGATTGGTGACTTTTATTCAGCTTGGCTGAATACAATGGAGATAATGCAATACACAATTGAATGGAATTGGTGAACCCTGACTGATGCCTAAATATGTGGCATCATCCCCTAAGTATTACTGTTGTGTCCACAGCTATGCAAAATTATATTGCAGCATGTTTTGGCAGCATGTGGGTACAGTTACTTTTAGGGATGATAGATCTACTGTGAGATCAGAACTTTGACTGTACTGTTACTACCCTACCAAGGCTAGTGAATCAGTAATTGATGCATTCTTTTTTATTTATTTTTCTACTGAGCAATCAATGCTCATATCTATAGCTGGGTTGTGCTCGTGTGCTGAGTTTACCTGTAGTTTGCTGCTTATCTAGTCCGATTTGTATGTGCTTAGTCACCACAAATATTTAAATGGAAAGCAGTGCAGGTATATATATTTTTTCTTGTACATTGCGTGAGCCTGTAGGTAGATTTTCTGTGGACAAATAGTAGGTAGATGAAAAGATAAATGGATAAAGAAAAACTGTAGGGCAGGAAGGAGAATTGGGGTCAGGACTTGGAAATAGGCAGCATATTGTGTGACCAATGTGTAGCTGCATTTAGCATGTAAGTAATATATTAAGAAAATGAAGGAGAGAGTGAAAAAAGGAAACTCTACTCTGGACTGAACCAGGGAATTAGAGTAGAATGAGAAATGAGGAAAGAAAAGGGAGGCGACTAAGTTGCAATTGGCAATAAGTTGCTGACTCCGGGCCCGAAATACAAGGCAAGTGACTTTGGGACTGATGGCGGGGCTGTTAGGTTGTGGTTAGCACCTGTGCACCCCTGATAGAATGTCTCTTGTTTGGCGTGGAGCTTCCTGGCCTTGTTGATGTGGCCAGTGAGCGAGCTTGTAGACACTAACATTGTTCCCATCAGATCATCTAGATGATAATTTGTTAGTAGAGTAGTGATGAGATCCTCATCCAGTTGAGGGATGACCAGGATCTTGTCAATGATGCAGGCGATGTTGAACTTGTTACACTTACTGTGAGCTGATGCCTTGGTGAAGTTAGTTGCAACCATTCATGTGAGGAGAGATAAATTGAGCAATAATACAATCTAGTGTACTGCAAGCCAACTGGCCCAGCTGAGTACTGTCCGGGGATACTAGAGGTCAAGCACGGATGTGCAAGACTGAAACAAAGTCTTGAGGGTACAAGTGCAAACTAATGCCTTGAAGAGCCGGAAGACGAAAGGCGTGAAACAATAGCGATGTCAAGAGTGGACGAGACTCAAGAGGGATCCTATCACCAGTACACCAGTAAGTGAGAATGAGATTGCGAGTATGAGGGCACTGAAGTGCAGTAGGAATACAAGCAGGTATTCTGGCATAGAACTAGCTTAGAGATACAGCCGAACAAGTGTATCTCTATATATACTATCCTGAATAGTGCACGGACCATCAGGGCAAAGGATGATCCTAGAAGGATCAAACAGGCTTCCCTTAATGGGAAGAAACAAAGAGGATCAAAGGGAGTCCCATTGTTGTGAAGAGCGGAATAGGATCAATGGGATCAAAGGGGATCAAAAGGTGAAACATGCCCTCCATGACTATAGAGTCCATTGGGTGTACATGTGATGGGAGATCAAGAACGGGATCCCATCAGGAACTAAAGAAGGATCAAAAGGAGCTCTGCTGTCTCAGGACAATGAGGATCAGCATGAGGATCACAGATGATCAGAAACGCATCTAGTGCTTGTTACGCTTACCGTGACAACTGGAGTTAACACAGTTGTGGAGAGTGAAGTAACAAAGAAGCAGTGTTCTGTTTGATAGTCTTTGACTTAAGCGGAGCGAAGTCGAAGATGTTGTACTCAATCTCAATGAAGAGATCCTCTTGTGATGACGCAAAGTCCTAGTTCTTCGCTGAAGAAATGGGAGAGGAACATGAGCGAGAAGGAGAGACTTTGAGCTAGTGGAACTCCAGCTAAACGCGGTATGGATTGCATAGAACTAGATTGGGTTTCTACAAGTACAATGCTCGAGTATTTATACGATGCGAGGTCTGGCACAGACCATCAGGTCCCATAGGAAAGGTAAGTGTTCCGTAAGTCAGAACAGGACGGACGAAAAGGAATAGAAAGGAAAACGGAGTCCCGCTGTCCAGAAGAGTGGAATAGTAGCGAGTGGGAAGAAACGGAAGTCATACTCGGGAAGAGTCGCCGAGTGACAATACAGCATCATAGGGGTAAACCGGAAGACATCGGATGGGAACGGTCCCATTGTGAGGAGGGAATGAGTCCGAAAGACGACAAGGAAAGAAATTAACGCAGCGTCAAATGGAAAACTGTAACAGTGCTGTATGCGGACAAGGGGTTCTGCTCAGCTGTACAGTGGCTGAGGATCAGCCTGGGTTGTGAAGAGTCATACTCCTGCAACCAGCGAGGAGTGGAATAATGAGGGGAAGGTGGGGCGTTCTGGGATTGGCTAGAAACAGGTATCTGTCTTCATGGCGAGTCATACTAGACTGTCTATGACCAAGACATCTAGGGGAACAAGGGTTGGCCATAAGTGAGATTATGGTAACTCCTGAAGTGTCCTATGATGAGGATGAGGATGATAGTACTCCCTGAGTACTCATGTGAACGGTAAGGCTTCTGCCAGAGCCTTGAGATAATGGTGTCCCTGTCCATTGAGGAGAGGTGAAGAAAAAGAATAAAGTGGTTCAGTCTGGTGGTACTGCCAGTGAACCATGGATTCCATAACAGAACTCACCATAGAACCGAAGAAGTCTGATGGTGCTGCATATGAATCCAGCCTCCTCAAGGGAGATATAAGGGTTAGCGGTTGGTGCAATGTGCTGAAAGAATTCACCCTGGTGTAGATACATGGGGGTGCAAAGATTACCGTTAACAAACAGGACACAGATTTCCTGTCCGCCACAGTTGCTTGCTTGCTCTGGCATCAAAATGGCATGGAGTGATTTGATGAGTCTTGTAATCTGGGCACATATAGTTTACATTTCCCAGAGACATCCACCAGGGTCTGTTGGTGATCATAGTACCCAGTATGGGTAGTTGGGAACCAGAGTAAGTCTTCACTCTTGGTTGGTGGGGTAGAGGTGATCTCGCAGTGCTCTCAGAGCACACGAAGGAGTGTTGTTTGAGCTTCTATTGCTCAAACATGGATGGTTCTATAGAAGGGGTTGAAAGTGCTGTTAAACAGAGGGGAAAAGAAATTTGGGTGGTACTCAGCAGGTGATGAAAGTGGTGATAAAGGTGCCTCTGGCATCAAATACATACGCGTGTGTGCCATTGAAGCTAAGGTCACCATATGGTATTTCTTTGAAATGAGGGGTGGCATGAGTGCGAAACTCAAATGGATCGATGAGTTGGTCCGTCTGAAACATATTCCAGTGTTGGAAATAGGGGAGGGTGGAAGGGAAATTGTATCGGGCTGGAAGGGGAAGTAAGAGTTGTTCATGAGGGAAACACTCATCTCTGAGTTTGTTTCTTTGTCAATAAGCCTGTCTTCAGTGACCAAGCCATTGCTTTCAACGTCGGCATCTCTACCTGTATTGGAGCAATCGTCCATCTCCAATGCATAGTCAGAGAGGTTGTCCTTGTTGACTTGTGAATTCAGGGGTGGCAGAGGTACTGGATTATGCGGCCTTGATGCCAGTCCAATAGACATAGTCTGTTTGCAAATAAGTTCATGTATGCATGGGTCAATAGAGATGGTGCTATGCACCTGTAAGTGTTCATTTCTTGGCTGAGATCTCTGAGCACAAAGGAACATTGCAATGTTCCCTAAATCGGTGTCATTGAAGACACAGGCTGATGGGAGGGGGTAGTTGTTGAGGCCAGATTGGATTCAGGCTGCATACAACACATTGTTGTAGGTCAGAGAGTGTTGGGGGTTGTTGATGAGAGTTGAAGATGTGGTGTGGTCACCATATGGTGGAGGTGGTACTCCATATTGTCTGCTATCATGACATTGAGAGCGATGGGCAGTGAAATTGGTGAGATAAGAAGGGAAGAAGGGTTCATTGGGAGCAACAATATAAGTGTATACAGTGTAGGGAGTGGGGGAGAGAATTTGATGAGCATTGCTGTTACGCTTACCGTGACAACTGGAGTTAACTCAGTTGTAGAGAACGAGACAAAGAAGAAGCAATGTTCTGTTTGATAGTCGTTGACTTAAGCAGAGCGAAGTCGACGATGTCGCACTCAACCCCAAGAATAGGGTCCTCTTGTGACGACGCGAAGTCCTAGTTCTTCACAAGGGAAATGGGAAGGGACACAAGCGAGAAGTAGGAAACTTCGAGCGAGTGGAACTCCAGTAATCGCAGTATTGATTGCGTAGAACTAGATTGGGTTTCTACTATACAAGGCTCGAGTATTTATACGTTGTAAGATCTAGCACGGACCATCGGGTCCCATACTGGAAAAGTAAGTGTTCCGCAAGTCGGAATGACACGGGCGAAAAGGAATCGGAAGGGAAACGGGATCCCGCTGTCAGGAAGAGCGGAAAGACAGCGAGCGGGATAGAATGGAGGTCATACTCGGGAGGAACCGCCGAGTGACAGTACAACATCGTAGGGTTTAGTCGGAAAACATCGGATGGGTCTGTCCCATCGTGAGGAGAGAAATGAGTCCGAAAGATGACAAGGAAAGAAATAAACGCAACGACAAGGAAAACCGTAACAATTGCCTGGTAAGGAAATGATCAGAAGCTGTACTTGCTTATGGCTTGACGATATGACAGATGGCAGCATTGCTGAGATTGCATGACTGAGCATGTAGTCATAGGAGATTCCATGCATCTTGTGAGCTAATTGGGTGTATTGCCCCAAATTTAGAGCTAGAAAATTCATGGCTAGATTACTGATAGGTGCATAGAGAGGGGTGTTACCCTTGGCAATCTTGTAATGTCATGCACCATGTAACTGACTGGAATAATGAGGAATTTTCAGATTTGGTTGAAAGATGAGAGAGTAGGTGTCTCGCAGACATGCGAGGGTCACCATGATTGGTGCCTGTCTGTTCATCTCAAACAGACTTGCTATTTTATTGATACAGTCTGTATGTACTAGTCCTACTTGGGCGATCCCATCCAATGCTTCATTTGCACTTACTGGAGGGATATCTTTGCAGGATGGGTGGTCAGACTTATCTAATCTTCCAAATTTGGAAGGTGACTCTGAAATGACTTGTAGATAAGCGATGATAGCTCTTGGTGTCATGTCAAAGTTGACGTCAGCTATTTCACTTCTGTCATGATCTGATTGGGTAAGTAAATTCAAGTCCGCCAGGTTATTCCATCTGGATCTAACCATAGTTTCGAATGTAGGCTTATTGTCCACATCTTTGAATAATAAATGCATTCCATCGGCTTGCTCATCCAGCATGACTTGATTTTGTATTTGCCAGGGTCATCCCAATAGTATGTTGGGAGGACATTTATCTGATATCCAGAAACTAGCTCGACACCGAAATGCTCCTATTTCAAAGGACATATCGGGTATAAGTCCATGAAGTGAGCTTGAGCCTCCACTTGCGTCGCTAAGTTGCATGGTAGCATTGACATTTAGTGGGACTTTTATGTAATCATGCCATATGTCTTGGTGCATCACATTAATTTTGCTTCCTGTATCTATTACAGCTTTTATCGTTCTACCCTGTATATCTATAGGTAGTTCGAGCAAAGCATCTTGGATCCATGTGACCGATGCAAGATGGTGAACTTGCACAGCTGGTGAGTCACAGATTGTCTTGACTTAGAGTTGCTCATTGAGCATCTGACTCAATTCTTGGGAGGTTCCAAGTATTTCAGCAGCAGTTAGTTGGATCAGAGTTCCTAGAAGCTTAGTCAGCACTTCTTGTGGCTCAATCACTGTTGCAAGCTCGCTTGCATGATGACTCAATGTTTTTCCCTCTTTGAGTAAGTTGGTATCAGTGGGGCAGAGTTGAAATTTGACAGGTCCAGGAGGTAAGCGTTCCTTCCTCTTTTCTTCTTGCCCTTTTACTCATCCTATAGTCTCATCACCCATCTCAACATCAGGCAAGGTTGTCTCCTGTCCATCACATCCTTTCTGTGGAGTGACAGAGTTGTTCGGGGGTGCTGATGGTGCCTTGGAGTTCATCTGGGGATCATTGACATCTTTGTTTTGAGGTAAGTAAGGTCGATATGATGTTGTTTTACTGATCGCTTGATCCTCCACATCAACAGGTCATTCGTCCCATCTCAGGACAACTTTTGGTACATTCGCTGAGCCGTTCTGTTTGATTCCTGGTGCGTTCTGGACTTGTTTGCTTGGCATTCCTTGCTGACTCTCCTCAGTCCTTTCCTGAGGTAAGTTTCTGATATGTATTTCAGTCAGTTTTATTGTATTCTAACTGACGTTCTTCAGTTGACAACTTCTTCTTCCATCCCAATGGTACATGAACTCCATCCATGACCTATCTTCAGACATTTCGGACTTCCTTGCCCTGCTGTTCAGCAGCATAGACATTCAATGGTTGGATGGGAGCATAGTCAATAGAGTAGGAGTTATACTTGTTTTCATACTCATCTTGCTCATCATTGATGTAATTGAATACTTTGTTGCTTTTGAAATCAAGGTGTTCATTGTCATTGTCCAATCCTTGATCTGGTACAACATAGTATGCTGATCTGCATTTGTAATGCACATCTCTGGCTGTTACAAAATGTGAGGCTACTGGCTTTATTGATTCCTTGATTTGATAGAATGCTTCAACTATACTCTCATTGGGCTCCCTTCGAATGGGTGTTCCAGAGGGTAAGGAGTAAAATCTTCCAGTTCGCTTAACATCACCCCTATCTGTCAAGTCATGTATGGCTGGGCAATTTTCAATGCCATGGTTGTAACTTTTGCAACCAAAGCATGCTCTCATAGGATACATTGATGAGGGATTTGATCTGTAATGGTTCTGAGGTCTTTCTGAGGTATTGGAATAACCTTTTTGTGGATCTTGAGATGATGAAGGGTGTGAAGCTAGTTGAGCCTGCTTATTGTTCCTTACCACAGACTGAACCATAGTGATCTGAGGCTTAGGGAACAGTTGTAGGATGTCTCTGTCCAGTTTCAAAGCCTTGTAAAAAAGTGTTGCATAGAGTGTAGAGTATGGATCAAGCTTTGACATCTTGACAATGGGCTCCTTCATATCCTCATTGCTTGTCTCCTTCTTCTTCTTTGGGGAGGGAGTAGATTGCTGGGCTGCATCAGGCTTGATCTGTTATGGCTTGTCCTGATGCAATTCATGGTTCTGGCTGTCTTTCTGAGCTTTTCCTTTTTCTGGTACTCGGAAATGAGATCTGATTTGGGAATGATCATGGTTGTGATGATGAGATTTTCATATAGATCACAAAGGCATTTCATAATCAGATTCTGAGTCAGAGTCAGAGTCTTCTGAGTCAGTGTCAGATGAGTCAGATGATCCATCATCTGAATTGGGGTAGTCTTTGGATTGTAAGGACTCTTCATAGTCCTCTTCTTCATATAGGTCAGCATCAAATCTATCTCGATTCAAGCTTTCTTCAATGACCTTTGATATGTCTTCTATACTAAATGGCTTGGTGACATCATAGGTTGATGTCAATGCATGCTTTCAGTCTTTGACCATTCACTGATACTGTTTCGGGAGTCCTCTCCAAAATTCCTTGAGGTACTCAGATTCACTAATCTTGCCTACCTTCTTGAGCCATTCAGCATTCTTGCTAAATTCTCTCAGATAAGCTTTCCATTGGTCCAGGGATTGTATGTGTCACCTAGATGACTTGATGGTAAACCGACGGAGATCTGACACTCAGTATTGAGCAGTATCTCAGTCAGCATCATATTGATGTAGGATTCTATCCTTGAGGTCATCCCAATTAGGAGTTTGAAACTTAGGTAGAACTCCAATAAGCTTGGCAACCTTGGTACTGACATATGGAAGTATGTTTTCACATCTCTCTTTGTCTCCAGTAATATTGCAAGCGGAAAGTAATCATTCATTGTGGATGATAAAGGGTCTTACTTTTGCGTAGTGTCCCTTGAACTTGGCAGGAGCATCCTTGCTCCATGGTCCAGGTAATGATAGAGTTGGTGTTGTTGACATGCTAGATGTTGACTGATGCTAGAAAACAGTGATGATGTGTAACACCTGCTATAGCTGGTAGAAGTCGATAGAACACAAACTGGTGTTCAAATATGGAAGGATGATTACTGAAGGCCCTATTGCACCTCTCTGAGATGGAAGTCCTTATTCGCTTGACTGTATAAGTGTAAACTGATAATGGAGCAAAAACACACCCCTTGCAGTGGGCTCCAATGATGTTTTGTTTGGGATATTCTAAGAGGGATTCTCAAAGTCTACCCTCTGCAGTTAGTGGGCCGTTCTATCACCAATAGGATGATGATAGGAATACAAAGTCTGAATAAGTCTATGTATAGCACTATGGTCAACTAGTAATGTGGTCGTTCTTCCTGATCTCCTCTGAAAAGGTTTTGATCTGGGTGTGTTCTGCTCAAAGAGAAAAAGACTTTAAGCTCTCTCACAGCCTTTAGATGGAACTATCCACTTACTCTGAACTTGACAGGAAAGACTCACTTAAAGCAACTGAAGGAAATCAGAGAGTAATTGTACTCTTGCACTTCCTAATGCTACAGAAACCTAGTGTCTGGTCTCTAGCTACCCTTGGCTAGTAGTACTCAACTAGATTCTCTATAGATATTACTGACTTAAGATCAAGCAAGCCTACTTTAGACTTGGGAGAAATGAGGGAAAAGATGAGAGGGGACTGATTCTCTCTACTTGTCATCTTATTTTGTGAGCTCATAAGGAGCTCTTTATATCCAGGAGAATGTGGCTATGTAGTTCCACTACCAATAGCTAAGAATAGAATAGAGTGAGTCAAAGGGAATCAAAATGAGTCAAAATGAGTCAGGATGAGTCAGAATGAATCAGAATGAATCATTAGGAAATCTGACTTAGGATGAGTCAAAATGAATCAATGTGAGATGAAAATGAGTCCAAGTGAGTCACAGTGAATCATGATGCAGTGTGAGTCACTATCATGTCTGACTCAGATATGAGTTTTATTGACTGAGTGTGAGTCATGCACAGCCTTGATGACTCCAGAAGTGGCTATGTAGAAGCTCTAGTCATGATTACATAACAGTCACATGAGTGAAATCATTCTCTCTCACTTACAAAAGTGGGGAACTCTAATGAACTACTAGGTTACCTTAGTTGCAGATAACTCTTTAAATTCATTGAGAAATTGAAAAAGATGGGTGGAAGATTAAAAGGTGGGTACTGTATATTTCCTAAAGAAAAAAATGGGAGTAAAAAAAATCTATACTCTAGGAAGAAATCAATGATTCCCACATGAATTCAATTCATGCAGGTCATCGGTCTGGGAGTCTGTTGTAGAAACTCTGATGGAGTGCACTGGGCCCCATTCTTGAACTTGACTCACGAGGTGATTCCACTCAACGATGTACTTGGAGATACACTGGGTATCCTTCATATGAAGGTGTTTGAGTTGGGTTTTGGCCTCCACAACAGGGTCATGCAGACCAAAGTTGATCTGTAGTTCATACATAGATGAATGACTCTCAGTCATCCATCCAGAGGGGGTGCTGAAAGGGTGGGGTAGCTCCAAGCAAGTCTGGCTCAGAGTAATCTAGGGCCATTCCTTTCAGGTATGATTGGGTGAACATGACCTTGTTTTGGTCCCATTGATAGGACTTTGAGTTGGCTTGAAAGTTCAGCTCACATTGCACTACAAAGGGATGGAGTTTCTTTGGGTCCAACCTGTCAAACATGTCGGGCTCTTGGACCTTGGTCTTTGAGTCACTAGAGGACTTGTGACGAAGTGCTTGGCAAGTCATATTGCAAATAGCTTCTGTGAGCTGATTGAAGAATTCAAAACCAAGGAGTACATTATTCGGGGCATCATCGTCATTGAAGTTCTACCCAAAATGACACAGTGTACTTGGGGGAGAGTCAGAGTTGTCTGATGGTGGGTCATTATCACTGCCATCATCACCTTTGTCACCACCTCCTCCACCTCCACCTCTGCTCCTGATGAGCAGAGTATTAGCATGTTGATCTGTGTTGGGGAGGACTTCAAACCATGGGCTATCAGGAGATTCTTGTGGGAGAGGGGTTAAAGGAGATAGCAGGTGCTGTCGTGAAGACATGGAATGCATAGGGCAGTGAGTGAGACTAATGAAGTCTCCAGATATGGCTTGGGAGCTGCCAAAGGCAGTCTGGAGTACACTGGAGCAAGAGGCGTGGGTGTGGGTTGTCATGAGGGAACTCTCAGAAAGAGGAGTTTGAATATACTATTAAGCTGGTTATATTGGGGTTACTGATCAACTCCAATGAAACTGTGGAATGCCGGAGTTTCATAGTGAACCTTTTGGTGAAGACGATTTATGTAGTTGGAACGTCACACCCTTACTGGGAGTCCTGGGTAGGTTCAGGGTTGTGGAGTTCAGGGATTGGAGTTCAGGGTTGTGGAGTTCAGGGATTGGAGTTCAGGGATGGAGAATCAAGAGAAGGGACTTCACATTGCAAGCAACAAAGTCGAGTAGTGAGGTCAGAGGAGAGTTGAAGTGGAGTTGAGAAGGAAACTAAGTTGATATTCAAACTGAGGGCCAAAGATACAGAGTATGGAGGTCTAAATACTTGGAGAACTGAATAGTGTATGTTCAGGTGTTACAGATTTACAGTTCACCAGCAGTACCACTGGACCAGACCATTTATTTTCTTCTTCACTTTTCCTCAATAGACTGGGACACCGTCACCTCAAGGCTCTGGCAGAAGCCTTACCCTTTGTATCAGTACTCAGGGAGTACTACCAATGTCGTTGTCCATGCCTATGGACACCAAGAGCTGCCATACTCTTGCCTATGGCTGACCCTTGTTCTCCTAGACATCCCAGTCATGGATGGTCTAGCAAGACTCTCACTGAAGATGGATGGCAACCCTCCTAGCCAACCACTGAGTTTTCCAACTTCCCCTCATTATCCCAACTCCTTCCAAGTAGGAGTACGACTCGTCACAACCCAGGCCATCTTTATAGCCATTGTACAGCCATGCAGAACCCCTTGTCCACATATGGCACTAGATGCGTTCCTGATCATCTGTTGATCCTATCGCTGATCCTCATTGCCTGGAGACAGCGGATCTCCATTTGATCCTTCTTTGAGTCCTTGATAAGATCCTGTTCTTGACCTCCCATCACATGTACATCCAATGGACTCTATAGCCACATAGGGCATGTTTCATCATTTGATCCTTTGATCCTGCTGATCCCCTTCCGATCTTCATGACAGCGGGACTTCTCTTTGATCCCTTCATTCCTTCCTGATGTGGGAAGCCTATTTGATCCTTCTTGGATCATCCCTTTGCCCTGATGGTCTGTGCACCCCCAGGCTACCATATATATAGAGTTACACTTGTTCGGTTGTAGCTCTAAGCAAGTTCTATGCCAATATACCTGCCTGTATTCCTATTGCAACTTCTCATTGCCCTCATACTCACAATCCTATTCTCATTCACTGGTGTACTGGTGGAAGGATCCCTCTTGAGTCTCATCCACTCTTGACATTGCTTCCATTTCATGCCCCTTTGTCTTCCAGCTCTTCAAGGCATTAGCTTGTGCTTGTACCCTTGAGACTCCACTCTGGTCTTGCACTCCCATGCTCAACCTCTTCTACCCCAGGACAGTACTTTGCTAGGCCAGCTGGCTTGCAGTACACTAAGGTTATATCACTGCTCACTTCACCTCTCTATCACAAACAGTTGCAACTAACTTCACTAGGGCACAAGCTTGCAGTAAGCGTAACATTGGGGTTATGACAAACAATCTTAGTAAGTACATGAAGTTAAGAATGTATGGTTATTGAAAGGCCAGAGCTGTGCCCAGGGTTGCACTTTGTCAGGGCAGTGCAACAGTAGGCAGGACACAGGTTAGTTATGAGAATACAGTATGTACTAGTATGAAAGAAGAGGAAAGAAGATTATACTGAAGGTAAAACTCTGAGTGGAGTAATGAAAGTCTGAAGGGGTTGAGATGGAGTTAGGTGCAGGGTAACAGGGTTTGAGGCTCGGAGTTCAGGGTTGGACTTAGAGGTTTTCTGGGATATGACACATACCACCACCATGACTGATAACCTCAGGCAGCAACAGCAGTGGCACAGACACACCACCACCACTACCTACTACCACCACGTCAACAACAGTGATGACAGCGACATTGCCACCATGACAACAGAGACAGTGACAAGGTATGACAGCAACCACCACCACCATCACATCACAGTGACAGCGACAACAAGAGGCTGTAGCATCCACCACCACCACCACCACCACCATGTTGCCATGACAGCAGCATTGGTGAGGCCAGCACTGTTGTGACACCATCCTCACTGTGGTGGAGATGGCAACAAAGTACAGTGGCGACCACCACCACCACCATGTCACAGCAACAG